>VXBX01000783.1:255104-271201 GCA_013400415.1 Scytalopus superciliaris | reverse complement strand
TATATATATATATATATAAATTTTTGATAGGTTCAACTCTTTCATTTAGAATAACTCTCCCTATAGGACTTCAAATACTTGAACTTGGCAAATGTTCAGAGTTTTTATAAGTGAATCCATTATACTCTCCCAACATCTGCTCTTAATAATCCCAAATGGTTTTGGTTTGCTCTGCTTTCACGTGGAGGTTTCTGTTTGCTTTTTCTAAACTAAAGCACCACTACACACAGAGGCTGGTGCTGGTCTCATTGATGTTGTTGATAAAAGTGGGCACGGATTTCAAGACTTTAAGACAAAGGAGGGAACATTCGATAATATTTATTTATAAGGCAAAATACTCTCTGAAAGATTAACTTCCCCCTGGGACAATAAATGGTCAGATCATTGGCCAAGGGGTTCTCACGTTATCAAATTCCTCTCCACTTGCATCATCTGAAGCCTATGGGAGACAGAAAAAGCTGGGAAATTTCCCTAGAAATTCCTTCTGTCTTGCCTTAAGAACAACAAACGTGTGAAAACTGTAGAAATCCTGGTTTGTAAATCAATGCGTAGTGAGTTTCTCACTAGTCCAAACCATAAATGTAAGAATTTCGTCAACTCTTTCCCCAAAAACGCCCCTTCTGTAGCACTTTTTGGCTTTCACTGGAGCAGCAGCATCCAAGCAAAGAGACTGGAAAAGCAGGTGAATATATATATTCAGGTTAAAGCTGCCAAATGCCATTGGATGCTTTCATTTGGGATGCATTTTCCCACTTAAACCGTCTCCTTGCCCAGGTAATTCTAAGCGAAGGAGATATTTTAAACCCCCGACTTGTTGTTTTGAAAGGGAATTTCCCCAGGAGCAAATGTCAGAGCAGCATTTCACAGGAGCCAAAATATCCTGTGGAAAATCCATGACTCACCTCTGCGTTGTCACGGCAGAGTCTTTTGTTGGAGCTCCGTGTTTTGCTTTGGCACTCCCAGAAGGATGGAGGACACCTGGGGAGAGAACGGGGTCGAGGACACACGGCCTGCAGGAAGGATGGGAAGAACACGTTGGGTTTTAAGGAGACACCCAAAGATACACCGAGACCTGTAACAACTCTGCTGCAATAAGGAATCTGTTACTCTGCTGCAGAAAAAAAAGAAGAAACTGAGGCTGCAGCAGGAAAGATTTATTTACTGTAAGATGTTTAATATTTAATACAAAATACCGGGGTTAGTTAAACACCAGGAGGTTGTGGAATTGCCACCACTGCAAGTTGGTAAGAACAGGTGGTGTGGGAATAATTCAGATATTAATAATTATTTCTGCCACTTGGTTGGGAGCTGATGGTTCTTAAGGTCTCCGTGAAGGTCCTGGAGGGCGGGACAATCCTTCAGCTTGGACTGTGTACCTCAGGTCAGGTTGCTCTTTCTCTCTGTCATTGCCATCAGTCTTTCATCCCTGTGGGTCTCCCAGCACAGCTCAGGGACCATCAGGCCAGGGGGTTATTTTGAGTGCTAATGAGACCCTGAGATTACCTTTCAGACAGCATTTCTGAACGTGCAAAAGGGTTAAGAGAGAGTCAGGAAAGCCCCCCTCCCCTTCCAATTTATGTGAGATTGGTCTGGGGTGTATGTGACTGCAGGACAAGACATCACGTCATGTTTCTTTCTCTCCATCTCATTCAGTAATTTATCTTTTTGGATTACCAGTCAGTGCTATTGCTGTTGAATTTTCTCTTTCCCTTGGTTTCCGCCCCTTCCCTCATGCCTTTCTCTTGTTTCTATATTCCCAGAAGATACCATGTATATGTGACAGCTCCAAACCAGCCAAGACTAAGTGCCAGTCTCCTTCAGCCAGTGAGAAATTCATATTCCAGAGCAACCACCCCGAAAGTTTATGCTGCCAGGTTCACAACTCACACCCCAGGTAACCTCATGTCTTGGGGATGAATGTTTAGAAAGCAACAGGTTCCTACCAACACACCTTCACAGAATAAAGCTCAGTTAGGTGTCCTTCAAAAACCTCAAGCTCTTACCTACTGGGCATTAACTCAGGAGGAATTTCCTCATGGAAAGGGTGGTCAGGCCCTGGAAGGGGCTGCCCAGGGAGGTTTGGAGTGCCCAGCCCTGGAGGTGCCCAAGGCAGGACTGGCCGTGGCACTCAGAGCTCTGGGCTGGGGGACAGGGTGGGCATCGGGCACAGGGTGGGCTCCTGGGCTGGGGGGGATTTTCCAGCCTCAGGAATCCTGGGATTCTCTAAAGGAGGAAACAAATACAAATGAAGCACCAACCCTCAAATGCAGAGAGAAGAAGCAGAGCAGGGCTCCTGCCTTGATGTGATGAGCCCAGTTTCTGGAGTTCTTTCCTGTTTTGCTGACAGAGGAGCTGCAAAGGGATGTGGGACCAGCAGTGTGGTGGAGACTGAGCAACAAACTGGCAGCCCCTGCATCAGTCCCTGTCCCAGCATCCTGCTCTGTGAGGTGGGAGCAGGTGACCCCACTGTGGTCACTTGAGGAATGTATTGGAAGAGCAGGTCTGCTCCGTCAGTGAGTGCTGGGGAGAGACAGGCCTGGCCATTGGTGTTTTGGTGGAAAGTGCCTTTCAACTCTCCCAACTCTGTTTCCCAACAGCCTTTCCCTTGAGCAGCTGCCAGAGTTGTTGGTGGGAGCAACATGTGTGTGTTCAGTGTAACCAGTGTAACCAGGCATTCCTCACTCCAAGACTGGAGTGAGGAAGAATCTTCCTCACCACAAGCCATCTGTGTTAAAATATTTTTGAGTAGGCCCAGACACCTCCACCCTTTCCTTTTCATCTCTTTTAATCTGATGGGGTTTGCATGGTCATGAGCACATCTCTGTCTGTAGCTCCTGACTCAGAAGCTACCAGTGTTATCAGAGGTGGAGAGCAGAGTTTTCCAAGGGCTGCTCAGGAGTGGGGAGCACCAGATCCTTTTCCGTACTCTCATCTTTCCCCCTTTCCTCTCTCCCACTCATCCACGAGGAGCAGCTGCAGGATTCACTTGCAGCCAGAAGGGAAGACAAGCAGACAGCTGTCATGCTGTGATTCAGCCTTTAAACTGTGGTTTGGAGGGGAAGTTTTTAGCTTTATTTCCCACTTTGCAGAACAAAGAGCATCTGTTTTTGACACTTGCAGTTTTGTGCTGATCTGGGAGTTGCATTTGCAATGACAGATGCCATGTGGGGAGACTGAATTCAAGCAGTCAGAGTAAAATCTTCTCGTGGCATTTCCCCATTGATTGGGTGAAATTAAACCCAAATTATTTACGAGAATGAGAGGGAACCAGTGTGATCTCCCAGGTCCTGCAAGTGGTGTGACTGGAGGCAGATAGGCTGGCTCTGAGTTTTCTTTGGTGCAGTTTGAAGGCAGTGAGTGCTGAAGAATGAGCAGACTTTGGCTCGCCAAGTGGCCGTGTGTGCTGCAGTAGTGAGGGATAGAATGGTTTCTTGGCCACGCTGGGAATGAAGGGAGCCAAAAGTGAGTCACATGGGCGACTGCAGACACCACAGTTAATTGTGTAAGAACTGCAGCAGCACAATTGGAGCAGCCCCACTGACCTCACAGCTCGACGTGCTATTTAAGGTCTGGCTCCCAGATGTTCCAGGGGGACTGAGCCAGAGCCGGCCCGGAGCGTTTGACCAGGGAATATTTACAGCCTGAGCCTCCAGAGGAGATGATTGCACTGCTCCTCTTCTCTGCCCTGCTGTGGGACGAGGCTGCAGCGTGGGGGTTCAAGGATGGAGTGCTGCACAACTCCATTTGGTTAGGTAAGGAATAACTTAATTCTCAGGAATGTTTTGCTGCAGAGTCGCTGTGTTTGTCCAACAGCACCACAAAAGTGAGCTGTGCACTAATGTCAGCAGAATCCTGCCTTGCCTTTGGTGAAATCATTTTATCTGAGTAGTGAGCACAAGTTTTTACGGGCTTGCTGGTTTACTGTGTCTCTGAAATGCAAGAAAAGGTAATAATGGAGTGTTTCTCCAAATGTATTTTCCTGCAGAGTGGGGTGAAGTGAAAGCTGCACCAAATAGCAGTTGCTTCTAATGAAGGAAAACGGGTCTGAAAAGAAACATTTGCCAAGGGAATGAATTACTTTCTGCATGAACATACTTCACATGCCTGGGGTGCTGCATAGGAAACTAAATGATCTGGAAATAATAGTGATAATATTTCCTGGGTTTCTAGAAAAGCACAGAAATGGGTATGATTTGGCCATTGGTTTGCTCACATCATTTAACAGTGCAGAGAAGATTTCAATAGGGCAAGAGAAAAAATGCTGTGGGAAGAGTTTCTGTACCTCAAGTGGGTGCAAATAGCTCCGAGATTCTTTTACAGATTTTTATAATTATCCAGTACAACAGAAAAGCATATTCAGAATTCATAAAGGGCGCTCAAATTAAGGCATGCACCAAGTGCTCTGTTTTATTGGCAAATCCTTCCAAGCCCGTTCTCCTCTACAGAATGTTGTGAGATTCTGTAAGGATTTTAAGGACTCCCTGGCTTCTGCTGTGCTCAGATGTCTCAGGAGGGAGCAGGACCACGCTCTGTCAGCTGGTGCAGCAACCACGTGGCTCCAGCCCCTCTCAGGGGACCATGTAAACCACCAGGAACATAAATGAGACACAGACATGATCTATATTGGTTTCCATTTGACTGCACATTTTTAATGACTCCTCTCTCCTCCCGACCTTGGAACGTTCCTCCTGCGTCCCACAGCTGGGGGAGAGCTCCGGGGAGGAACAGCTTGGCAGCTTCAGGTTCCACTTGGAGTGGCTGCTGCTCACAACTAGGATGACAAAGAAGAGGTTTGTGCGAGGAACAGGCAAAGCTTTTATTCCTGGCTGGAATAACAATGAGGAGACACAGGAGATAAGTAGGGCTGAGGGTGTGTTAAGCTTTGATGGCCAGTGCCAGTGAGACGCCCTGCTGATGGGGAAGAGTCTCACACACATCCCACCTTTACTCAGGGTCAGGGAATGGCTCCGGGGTGTTTCATTTGCAGATGTTGGTGTATCCACGAGTGCTGCAACCAGCCAGGTTGTAGCTTTAGGGGCTTCCACAGCATGAATCCAATATTGGGGTAACTGTGGTCATTTCAGCAGTTTCATGAATTGAAGTCAAATTAAAGAAAACAAATTCTCAGCTTCTTTGAAATGGAGCAGCTGAGTGTTAATTGGAATGCACAATAAACCCCTGGTTTGCTACACCTCTCAGCATGTACCATGAGAGTCAGTAAAAATAAACCAGGGGGTAAAAAGTGATGACTTGTTCTAAATAAAACCAAACCAGAAATGCACTGTCTAGTGTAACTGCAGCAAGAACATTATTGAAATGAACCTCAAATGCAATTAATTGAATTACCAATGGAATTCAGTGACACTGTATATAAATGAAAAAAACTGGCAAAATCACAGACATCCAGTTCATGCTTCTTTGTATTTAAAAGTAAAGGGTAACTTGAGTAGTAAAACAAGTCACCCCAATTTCAGCCTCACTGTGCATTACACCCTTGGATAAAACCTGGGGGTGCACAGTGACCCCTGAGCTTTGCTTGTCTCCTCCTCTGCTAAAGCACCACCCTGAAATGCAGGGAGATTTCCACCTTACCCTTTCATCCAGCAAACCATTAGCACAAACATAAAACCTGGAATTACTGGCAGCCTGGAAATGGTCATGTCTTACCTTTCTTTCTGTCACAAACATCTCCTGTTCCCAGGCAGTGTGTGCAGAGCAGCCCTGCTGCAGCTGCCTCCATCACCTCCCTGGGAATGTGTGCCTTGTGGGAATGGAATTTTAATGTTGCTCATTTTCGACACAAGCACATTATAACCAAAGGTTTGTTGTCAGCTGATGAGAGAGCTGGAGCAGTTTTGCCCACATTTTCTTATACCCTTATTCCAGTGCCAGCTCTTTGTGCCACAGGGTAGGTTTTCCAGGACTCTGTGCTCAGAATTCCATCCCCATTCCCACTCCATGTGCCAGGCTGGTTCAAGGGCTGGACCCATCCCATTTGGTGGAGCGCTCGAGTATGACCATGTGTGTTTTCAGAGGTCCATGCCAAGAGCTCTACATGGCCACCCTCTGCTTAAAAGTTAAATATTCCTTTTTATTGAGCATTTAGTATTTATCCCATGCATGCTGTGGGTACTTTATTGGCCCAAATTTCATGCTGCTTGTGTCTGTGCGGGAGAGTTTGGCTACATTTCCCCATCTCCTGCTGCTGGGGGCGGGGAAGGGGTCACTGTCCTTGCAGGATCCTGCTGTCTCTGGACTCCAAGGAGAAATTTCAGGAAATGTGAGCTGGAAGAAACATGTGGCCCTTTGACAGTGGTGGGCATGTGCTTGTGCTTGCAAATAAAACCATTCCATGCAGGTTTATCTGCGTGGCTGTGAGCTCACCTCCATAAACAGCAATTCAAGGGCATTTTCCTGCCTGCCTGTATACAAATACATACATACATATATACAGTCAGAGACATAAACATGAAAATGAAGAGTTAGTAAGCCCAGTGCTTTGACCTGGGTCTGTGTTGGATGGTGCAGTTTATCTGGAGCACAGCCCCTGCTGTAATTAAGGGAAAAGGACTCCAGTGGAAGATGCAATCAGGTAATTAGGATCCCCCATTAGGGAATGCTTTAAACTGCAACACACCGAGCCAGCAGCAAAGCCCAAAGCTTGGGGGAGTCCACGTGTGTGCTCTGGCTTTCCAAAGGCTGCTTTTGCCATGTTATAAAGGAGTAACAGGGATGGGGGCTGGAGATTGTGGCAACACCCGCCAGGGCGCTGCACGAAGGTTCAGTGCTGCTGCTGGTGGTGCCAGCCCTTGCAGACACTGTGGAGAGCAGATCTTTCCAGCAATGTTCTGGAAAGTGTGAAGGCAGCCCATAGTGACATCTCAGCAACAAGTAGGGGAAGATAGATACCTTCAGAGGCATAAGGTTTGAAAACAGTATCACCAGGTGAAAAAGCCAACTGAAAATGGGAAGGATTTACTGGCAGCTCTGAGAATGACGAATCCAAGAAGTGGGGAATCCTCCCAAATCCCTGGTGGTACATCCAGGAACAGGATGGGACTCACAAATGTGGCAGCCAGAGGACTGGGGGCTTTCACCAGCAAAGGCCAGTGACAGTGAGTGGGAGGACACCCCTTGTTTTGGCTGTGACTGGTCACTTTGCAAACCTCAGAGTTCAGCTGCCCTTTACTCTTAGCCTGGGTGTAGGTGGGACAGCTCAGCAATTCCCAACAAGGAAGACAGCCTGCATTTCCAACTCACCTTTCAGTTCCCTTCCCTGGCAGCTGCAGAGAACAATAATGTGAATTCCAGGTCATCCCAGAATTCCCATTCCTGCATTCTGAATCAAGCACAACCATGCTCACAGCAGCAGTGAGCTGATTTATCATGACTTACCATGAGGCTGGACATGACAGACTGTCAAGTGAATGAGAAGCAATACTTCCTGGGAATAAATTCTTAATTAAAATGTGGGAGGTTTTAAAATATAACACACCATTATTCCACAGCTGTGAGCTCTTCTTTGCCTTCTTCAGAAGGATTTTTCCATGGAGTATCCGCTATCCCGTGCCCATGCCACTGATATTCCCAGTGATGTTCCTGAAAGCGGCTCTGGCTCTTCTGAGACTGTTGTCAGCAAATTAATTTATTTCTCTGGGCACCAGGCCAGTGGCTGCAGGTCCAAAAACCACCCTGGCAAACGTCACTCTGTGGCCACTGAGGGATCTCTCTGTTAACCACAACTCAGTGGTGACCACGGCTTTTTAAAAGCTGCCCTAGCCCAGCCAAAACCACTGACTCCGAGTCAGTCCCTAAAAAAGACATCCCTTATTTTCCCATGGTACAAATAACTACTGTAAAAATGTTCCCTGTTTTCCATCTCTCTTCAGTCCCATTGACTGGTGATGGCTCCAAACAGCCACTTCTCCCTGATTATCCTAAATACAAGGGAGACCTAAACAAACCTGCCCTTCAGCATGTCAGTTCCGAGACAGGTTTCCACACATGTGGGCATCAACAAGTGCCCCAGGAAGAGCTTCTGGGACCTGCAGCAGTGCTGGCAGTTCCTGGGTTTCCCTGGAAAGCTGCTCTGTATCGTGCTTGCAACAGCAAACAAAAAAATAGGGAGAAAACGTATTAACTTTGTGCACAGCACAAATGTCAGCCAGCAATTGTTCCGGGCCTGCCCTTTGTGACACACACTCAGATATTTTTACTTCACATTTTTCTCCCCTTTCATTTCTGCCTCTCCTCTGTCCAAGTAGCTCTGATTTAACTCCTCTGGAGAGTCCAAACAAAGCTCTGATTCATCTTCCAAAGGCGCTCCGAGCTGGAGCCAAAGGGATGCTGTGATAGCACTCCAGAAGGAGCTCCCCTGGAGCGAGAGGGACACCCAGCCCTCGGGGTGCTGACAGCCAGCCTTCCCGTGGCTCCTGCCCTCGGCGCCACCCCGGGGAGTCCTTCCCAGCGCCTGGTGACCTGCTGCTGCTCAGAAATTCTCCAAGTTCTCCAAGTTCCGTCTCCCAAACGAACCCAACCTCTGCTGGGTCAGGAGGGATGTGTTTTCCCAGTGCTTCCCAAGCGGCACAGCTGCTGGCCGGATGTTTGGCTGCTCTTCCCGGCTGGAAGCAGACAAGTGGCCCAGCTTTGGGCTCTCTGTGCATGGGGAGCGGGGTGGGGGAGCCCAGGGAGCCGGGGCCGGTGCTGACGGGGTGCCCTGTCCCCACAGAGCGTGCCGCCGGCGTGTATCACCGCGAGGCGCGCTCCGGCAAGTACCGCCTCACCTACGCCGAGGCCAAGGCCGTGTGCGAGTACGAGGGGGGACACCTGGCCACGTACCAGCAGCTGGAGGCGGCACGGAAAATAGGTTTGGAGAACTGGGGGGGCAACGGGGCGGCCAGGGGGGGATTGTCAGGTCTGCTACGAGCTCCGGGACTGAGGTACCTGCAGTGTCCCCCCGTGGTGACTGGAGTGTGACCAGTGCCAGGGCTTCCCCACCCTCATATCCCCCCCATCCCTGCCCTCTGGCAGTGGGAAGCCATTCCCTGTGTCCTGTCCCTCCAGGCCTTGTCCCCAGTCCCTCCCCAGCTCTCCTGGAGCCCCTTTAGGCTCTGCAAGGGGCTCTCAGGTGTCCCTGGAGCCTTCCCTTCCCCAGGGGAGCCCCCCCAGCTCTCCCAGCCTGGCTCCAGAGCAGAGGGGGCTCCAGTCCTTGGAGCATCTCCATGGCCTCCTCTGGAATCATTCCAACAGGTCAATGTCTTTTGTTTTCATCCAGATGTTTATTCCAGCCATATTTGCTCTGGGAGAAAGTGACTTGTGTGCTTGGAGTAAAAAGTGTAGCTGAGTGAGGGCTCTACTGTATCCGTAGTTGATTTCTAAGAAGTAATTCCCCACTCATTCTGAGCATTGGGAAAACAATGGAAAATATCCTTTTCTCTCTGCTGTTGAGTCAGAAGCTGGCTCTCAGCACCAGCACACACTGAAAAGGGTTGTTTTGTCTCTCTGAGCAGCTGGTAGCCCTAAGATGCCACAAATATGTTCCAGCTCCTCTCGGTGAAAACACTGGATTGGTCTCCACCAGAGAGTGGAGTAGTTGCCTATTGGGTTTAAGTTCTCAGCCACAAAATGCAGTAACAGGATCTTTTAGTTTGGCAAGAAATACTTGAGGCATTTCAGGTATTTAAATTGGAAGTGTTTTAAATACATACTTTGGAGTTTTAGCTGTCTGCTGTATGTAGTGTTTTACTCATTCTCAGAACTTAATGCTGTGAACCCCTGAGATCTGATTGAGTAAATTTGTGTGACTTCAAAAGGGAAACAAAAAACATGCTTGGAGAGCTCCTCCAATGTCTAATTTGATTACAAGTGCTGGGAGAGCACTTCAAACTGAGTACCCAGGGAGCTGTGCAGTCCATCTGTGTTTGATTTCTGTTCTCAGATGAAGCCCCCGTAATCACATTGCGGAGAACACAATGCAATTTTATACTCTGTGTTCAAAATTATCCTCTCAAAGTCCTGTTCTTTCCTGGAGCTCAATTTCTACCAGGCCAATTACACCCAGGTCATTGAGTCATCAGCTCGAGCCAGACTTAACTGAATGAAAAGCAGCATTCCTTGCCTAGGATTGATTGATCCCATGCATGTGTCGTTTCCTCCCTGCTGCAGGTTTCCACGTGTGTGCTGCTGGCTGGATGGCCAAGGGCAGAGTTGGTTATCCCATAGTAAAAGCTGGAGCCAACTGTGGCTTTGGAAGGACTGGCATTGTTGACTACGGGATTCGCCTCAACAGGAGCGAGAGATGGGACGCCTACTGCTACAACCCCCACGGTGTGTGGGAGCAGCCCGGGGGCTCCCTGGGGCAGGGCTTGTGTTCAGCCTCCACTCTCAGCTGAACAGTCTGGGGGGTTTAACACACAAACCATTTTCCAGCCATTTTGCCCCTGACCAGGCTAAATTCAGTGTCAGCCCTTGTTTCTTCTTTTTGAGATAGAACACGTTCTGAAAACAAATGTTATGTCTGGGACTGGCATTCCTAGGAACTTTTCTTAGGAGGAGGTTATTTGCTGGAAGGGTGGGCAGGCCCTGGCACAGGTTAGGCAGAGGAGCTGTGCCTGCCCCTGGATCAATCCCTGGGAGTGTCCAAGGGCAGCTTGGATGGGGCTTGGAGCACCCTGGGCTGGTGGGAGGTGTCAGGCTTGGAACTGGATGAGCTTTAAGGTCTCTTCCAATCCAAACCATTCCATGATCCTGTGACTCTATGACTGAAACCCTGACAGATCCAGTTCCCAGCAGTGCCCTGTGTAACTCAATGGAGAAAAGTGGATCTCCAGAGCAGATCTGGAGACGAGGCTCAAACACGACCGGCCAGACCTCACCCTTCTCTCCATCCCCTCCACACTCTCCCTGCAGTGACTGACACATGGACACGGCCACGGTTACAGCTCAGCTTGGTATCCCTCCATTCAGCAGGGAAGGTGGAAAAGCAGGCACCAAGGAGGAGAGCAGAGCTCAGCTTGGCCTCCCCTCTCTCAGTGTCCTGCCCTGCCTGGCAGAGCCAGGGCTGGAGTTGTCCATGACGTCTGCACAGCTGTGCACATTCTGTTTGTGCTCACGGGGCCTGAGCTTGCTTATGTTCATCAAATAGCTCTGTGGGGTGGGGGCCCTTCCCAGATGTTCCCCATCCAAAGAGGAACTCCTGCACTCGGAATTACAGCATGTGAGCCCGACGTTCTCCTTGTCAGCCTCTCCTCTGGGCCCAGAGGGACTTACTGTCCAAACCCAGCTTGGTCAGAGGACAAAAGGAAACCAGAGCTGCCAACAGAGCTTCGGTCTCTCCCACTGAAAGGATTTGTATCCACACTCTGCAGAGCCTGGTGGGGCTGTTTGCAGGTGGAGAGGAGCAGCTGGGGGAACAAAGACACACCTCTGCTTGAACTGAGCCTCTGCTCTGCTCCAGCAGGCCAAGGATGGCAACTCATGAGGAACCTGTGGAACTATCTGGGGCTTGAAATGTACAGCCCACCTAGCAGTGACCATGGAATCACAGAATTCCAAATGGTTTGGGTTGGAAGGACCTTAAAGCCCACCCAGTGCCACCCCCTGCCATGGGCAGGGACACCTCCCACTAGCCCAGGTTGCTCCAAGCCCCGTCCAGCCTGGCCTTGGACACTCCGAGGGACTGATCCAGGGGCAGCCACAGCTTCTCTGCCCAACCTGTGCCAGGGCCTGCCCACCCTCCCAGCCACCAATTTTACCTAAAACACAGAGCTCTGGTCCCAAGTCACTGAAGTCAATGAAAGCTTTTCCTCTGAATCCAGTTATCTCACCTCTTGCTTTCAAAATAACTTCCCCCAAAAGCTGGGAACGACTGACACTCCCCAAGTGTTTGAATGTATGAGAAGTTCTATCACTCTGGATGTTCCTCTGTGATTTTTTTAATGGATCCGTCTGGTCAAAGTGCTCAAACATTCCAGCCACAGTCAGAAGGAATGCTTGAACTCTGATGTTTCTATTTCTCTCTTAGGAAAGGAGTGTGGGGGAGTCTTCACAGACTCAAAGCACGTTTTTAAGTCACCGGGATACCCCAACGAGTATGAGAATGGGCAGATTTGTTACTGGCACATCAGAGTCAAGTACGGCCAGCAGATCCACCTGCAGTTCCTGGAGTTTGATGTGGAGGATGACATCGCTTGCACGGCTGATTTCCTGGAAATCTATGACAGCTATGATGATATCAATGGCTTTGTGGGCAGGTAAAGCCAATCCAGCTTCAGTATGCAAATTAATGATGAATTTTCCCCCCAGAACTTCAGAAGGACCCTGCATCCCTTCTCCAATTAGCAGCACTGAGATGCTGTAATTCCAGCAGCAATAGTACCTGATTTCTCTTTCCTGTACTTTAGTGTCTCATCTTTCCAATTTACTTTAATAGCATTAACATGAGCCTGTTAAGAGTTTCAGGGAATTGAGCTTTGCCCTTTCGTGCTTTGTTAAATGAGATGAAAGAAAGCTGCAAGACTTTTTAGTTCACCACTTATCCTAATTCTCCAGTATTTCACAGGAAGAACTCTCAGGAATCTCAAACAGCATTTTGTGTTTGCTTTAATTGAAAACAGGGAGGTGAGGTGTTAAACTGTTAGCAAAAATACATTTAATTTAAGTTACTATTTGCTACAGAGTTAAAATATTTTCTGACAGTATCAGAATAAGTGTTATGTATCATCTCTCTTATCAGATTTAGTTCCATCTCTCCTATTAGATTTAGTTCCTTCTTTGCTTAATTCTCATTTTCTTCAATGTCACACTTCTGTTTATCCTCTATCACTCATGTCTTGGTATGAAGAACCTCAATTTTCCAGTACAGGGACTGCACAAAAAACCCAAAACCCAAACCATAAGAGGTGATACAAAGACACTTCCCAGTTCCTGCCACTTTTCACAACCTCTCTACAGATCATGCGTAGCAAATCATGTGTTTTCTCTTTACAGATAATTTTAAATGTTTTTTTTTTGGATAATATTCTTCCTCTCTTAGCCTTGGGCCACTTTTTCCTTATTCCCTTATTAAATTGCTCTTTATCTTGTTTTGCATCATTTACTTTCTGCATACACTGAAAACTCCTTCCTGCATTTTTCCCTCCCCTAAACCTTACCATGGGATAATGACAAAAATTCTTTAAGCAGTCCATTTAACATAGAATTATAAACATTGCAGACATGAAACAAGTTTATCCCCTTGAGCTCCAAGGAAAGCACAGCCTGAGAGCTCAGGGCAGGTTGTGTGCCATAGTTCCTGCACCCTTTAACCACCCCCCCTTTCTGTGTTTTTCCAGGTTTTGTGGAGATGAGTTGCCAGATGACATCATTAGCACAGGTAATTTGTTTCTGGTAGAAAACCCCCACAGCTCCTTCTAAACAAATGTCACTCAGCCTCGGGAGAGGTAGCCAGGGTGCATCCTGCTGGCCTTGCGTGGTTTGCACACCCTTTGCACAGCAGATGTGCAGGGAGTAGCTGAGCCCTACCCATGCACACAACCCTGCACCAGAGTCCCCCGTGTGAGGAGCAAGGATTGCAAGAACCCTTCCAAAGCTGCTTGTAGACACCCTTCTGTGTCGAGGCCATAAATCAAAGGCACTTTTCCCTCTCTGTGCTCAAGGGCCACGAAGTGGCACAGGAGCAGGTGTGTCCCTTGGGATCATCTGTGTGGAAACTCATGTCACCACAGCTGGCAGCAGCAGGAAAAGAACAGAAGAACTGGATTCATGGAGTCAGAGAATCACAGGGTGGTTTGGGTTGGAAGGGGCTCAAAGCCCATCTCATCCCACCCCTGCCATGGGCAGGGACACCTCCCACCAGCCCAGGTGCATTGCTGTAAAAATCAGCATCTCAGCAACAAAGAGCATTTAGAAGCCAAAGAAAGCCCTGAAATATCCCATTTTTATTCCATCCCAAGTGTAATCTTGGTTTTTCTTTTTCTTGTCGCAGGCAATGTGATGACCTTGAAGTTTTTGACAGATGCCTCAGTGACTGCTGGAGGGTTTCAGATTAGATACACCACCATGGACATGCCTTCCAAGCCAAGTGATGGGAGGAATGCAACATCCCAAGGGAAAACAAACTACTTATCTGGAAAATTCGGTGTTATGTGAGTGGAGGAACCAGACACACTTCTTAAGAACCATGTTTTACAGTGAACCCAGTTCACATACCTGTCTTCAGATAAGACTTTTTTCCCATCTCTTCCTGACTTTTTATGTTCTGCTTTTCTGTAAGTTTTGTTAATAAACCACAATAGGAAATAAATTATAAAATGTACTTACATAAATAATAGTAAACTATTTTTAGACTACAAGTACTGTAAAAATATGAAGAATCCATTGTTACTAAAGATTTAAAAAATATTTTTATATATAAACTGCTCCTTCTCCTCATTTCTTGTACCATTTGAACAAACTCTCTTTGTGACTGTTTCAATTATTTTTAAATTCAATAGGCTGTTCGCTCCTTGTTTCCCTTGACTTCTACATATTTATTTTTAAGACTGTTGCTTTGTTTTTTCCCCTGTTCTCTACACATTATCATTTGTTTCATTAACTGATTTTCTTGAACTCTAAGTGCCTTTAGAATAAGCTTATTTTTAAGACACCTAAATTCTCTTTGTGGATGGCGTGGCAGCCACCCATGTGAGGACTGGGGAGAGCATGGGTTGGTTGTGAGATCGATGGATTTTGTGGGGTTTCCCCATCCAGAGAAGAGATAACCAAGCCCTTTCACTTCTCTGCTTCCACTTTGTATCAGCTGCACAACTTTGTAATAAGAATAAAACTGGTGGGAAGCAGCACCAGGAGAGACCCCCCCGAGTTCCCAGCACGTTCAGAAGGCACTGGGGGGATTTTGTGTGTTGTTTACACGGGTTTGAGACTGTCCTGTCTGAAACGGAACTTAAAATCACTCTCCACAGTGTTTTTAACTCCAGCCCGAAGCAGCATTAAAGCTACCTCTGTTTTAATCACACGCTGAGGCTGCAGTGAATTAATTCTCCCTCCTGAGAACATTTCACACTTGGACACGTTTTCTTGATTTAAAGAAGTAAATAAGTTTGAGGAGTTTATTTCTCTGAGCGTTGACCCCAAATCTGATGCCCACTGAGAATCAACCCGTGAATTGTAAGTTGTCTGGAATTGCGAATTCCCCAGAAAGGCGTTTTCCACGAGGCGGATCTTGGGCTAATTGACTTTATTTACTCCCTCAGTTATTTGTGATTTATTTCATTTCTGAGCTCTAATTGCTGTAATTCCAGGGGGGATATGCTCCATCCTGCTGGCAGTTCTGCAGACCAGCCCCTGTCCTGGTTATTCCCAGCACTTTATTGGTGCTGCTCCGGGACGCGGGTTCTGTGTCCCCGCATTCCCGGGATGTGGCTGCTCTCTGGAATCCGCTCTCCAATCCTGCCACCTCGTGTCCACAGGCCATCCAGCTCTCCGAGGAAGGGAAAGCACCAAGGGAAGGGTTAACACTTTTTTTATGACCTGCGGCGACGTTTGACGGGTTGGGGTTTGTTATTCCTTCCATTACCTGAGGAGCCACAGGTGTTGATCCGGATCAGATCCGGGGGTGTCCGGGGAATCCCGGCCTGCCTGGAGACCCCCACGGAGGGTTAGGTAGGATTGCAGAGTCAGGTGGGATTTCAGGGCTGGGTGGGATCTCAGGGAAAGGCCCTTCCCCCAGAGGGTGGTGGGCACTGCCCAGGCTCCCCAGGGCAGGGTTGGGTGGGATCTCAGGGAAAGGCCCTTCCCCCAGAGGGTGGTGGGCACTGCCCAGGCTCCCCAGGGCAGGGTTGGGTGGGATCTCAGGGAAAGGCCCTTCCCCCAGAGGGTGGTGGGCACTGCCCAGGCTCCCCAGGGCAGCGGGCACGGCCCCGAGGCTGCCAGAGCTCCAGGAGGGTTTGGACAGCAGGACAGGGGGCATTGTTGGGGTGTGTGTGTGCAGGGACAGGGCCTGGCCTGACGATCCCTGCGTGTCCATCCGGCGAACGAGCCCCTCCCCAGCACACCCGGCCCGGGGGGCGGCCCGGCCGGTCTGAGCCCCCTCACGCTGA
>VXBX01000783.1:115158-254780 GCA_013400415.1 Scytalopus superciliaris | reverse complement strand
CTCAACTTTATGATGGCGAAGTTTTTAACTGGGTTTTTTGGTTTTTTTTGGGATGGTCGTGCCCTGCTCTCATCGCGCTCCCTCCCCACGAGGCGCTGCCCGTACCTTGCTGGTTTTGCCGCGAGCGGAGCCCCGACCTGTCCCCATCCTCTCCTGCCCTCTCTGTGCTGACTATTAAGGCTATGCTTGCTCACATATCAGGCTTTACACATCTGGAGTAAACACTGACAGGAAAAAAAAAAGAGCCCTGCCTTAATGCTGCAGTGCCAACAGGTTTCGCAGGTTGTCCCCAGAACGACCCCCAGCTTGTTATAGTTGGTTTTTTTTGCGGTGTGGAACCGATTGTTGACGTTTTACACCATAATTACAGCGTTCCTGCGTGGATGTTCATCACATACGTGCAAAGTCATCCTTGCTTGTTGTCAGGCCAGGCTTTTCCTGGAGGGGGGAGCCCGAATTGTGGAGCTGCTTATGAGGAATGTGCTTCTTAAGCTCACATGCTTCTGTTTAATGTAATTTTCCAGCAGTCATTCAAAGTTTGGGTGTTAACTTTTTAATGTTTTTATAGGAGTTGACCAAAAAATGAGAGCCCTGGATGTTTTGGGTTTTTTTAAAATGCTCCTTAAGCCCTAAAATGGGTCATGAGTGACTTCACTTTTTCCATTATACTCTAACACAGTGTTTTACTTCTGGGTCATGTTGTGACTGATGGTTTTGCTCCTTACCCTCTTCAGTGTTGTGTTTGCTTATTTCAAAGAAAACATCCTGGCTAATGTGT
Source organism: Scytalopus superciliaris (assembly GCA_013400415.1). NCBI lineage: Eukaryota > Metazoa > Chordata > Aves > Passeriformes > Rhinocryptidae > Scytalopus > Scytalopus superciliaris. Next base: position 254,002 of record VXBX01000783.1, on the reverse strand, counting down.
GTCCCAAATTGAAAGTTAAGTCACTTACAAGCTATTTAACCTGTAAATGTCTTTTGTTTTCCCTTCTGCTCCTGAAAGTCGCTTGAGTGGTGAAGGAGGCAAAGTATTCACTGAAGATGTCAGAAAACACTTCCCTCAACTCTGCAAAGTGTTTAAGGTAGGTTTTTGCACGTGTTTAGGTGTCGAGGTCAGCAGGCATTGTAGTTGTCATATTTGTGTTCATTTATAGAATCACAGAACTGCTAAGGTTGGAGCAGACTCCAAGATCACGGAGTCCAAGCTGTGATAGGAATACAAGTTAGGGGCAGAGCAGTAAGGGGTTTGCTGGCAAATTCTGTCTTTCATCTTCTGAGAAATTACTGCAGAAAAATAATCAGGCTTTTGGGTGTGTTCAGGCAGCATCCCACAGCCAAATCTAACCTTCCAGCCAGAAAAGACACAGTGTGCTGTGGCTGCCTTTAGAAGCACTTCAGAATTCAGAAGATGCAGCAAATATCAAGCTTTTTTCAAAGGTTAATGTCAAGACTCTTCTTAGCCTCTTTTTTTCCTTCTGTTTTAGATGTTTAAAAGCATTTGGAGAGTCAAGTGATAGACTGTAATATACATAACCAAAGCAAAGGACTTGGGATGTTTAGAATTTCCTTCAGAAAGGATGTCTGAATTCCAGAGAGCAAAAATGTCTTCCGCACTCTGAATTGTTTTATTGATTTGGAGTATGTGGAGTCAGGAGGGGGTTCCTGCATGGGTGCAGTTTCCATCAGGTGTTGTTTCTGACCTCTCCAGGATTGCTGGTGTTCAGACAGTTAAGACAGCATTGGTCAGCTGCTTCTGTAACCTGAGACTTTGTGTTTTTGGCTTCTTTTTTCAGGCACACATTTCTAGTGCAAACTCAGAGCTCAGTAATGCAGCCTTGCAGGCACTGGGATTCTGCACTTTTAATTCAACTAATACAGCTGAATTATCTGGTAAGCAGACAAACTTGTGTGTATAAATACATACATGAGGGTTTTTTGCTCTGTCTTAGCATGTGCTTCAGCTTTGCTCAGGTTGACAGTTCCTAAGTGGTGCACTGATTTTGTCTCTAATATGAGCAGTGTGATCAGTTCACTAATTCCATCTTGTACATAAGGAAGGTGATATTTTTTCATGCTTTTACACTTAATTCTGTTTTACTAATTTCTAGTTTCATTAAATTCTTTGCTAGCAATTAAGTTCTGTAATTAGTTTTGTGGAATTGGCAATAAGAAAAAAAAAGATGTCCAAGTGGAGACAGAGTGAAAGACCTTTTTGTAGAATTTGGGGTGTGCTTTGTTGTGCTCTTCCATGTTTTCCACGTTCACCTGGTGTAAATAATCATAAAGTGGTTTGGGTTGAAAGGGACTGTTAAAGGTCATCTAGGCCAGCCCCAAATATTGTGCTGGTAGGTATTTCAAGTTAAACTAATCCAAATAATCCAAAATCTTATGACCTGCATTCCCAGAAAGTGCTAAATCCCCTTCACAAAAGGTTTTGCTGCTGAGAACTCGAGGCTTTGCATCAAGGTAAAAGCACAGGGTTTTGGGAGCAGGGGAGGGCTGATCTCCAGGTTGGCTGGTCCTTGGGACTGCCTGTTACACATTCCAGATGTTGGGCTTGTCCAGTTGCAATGACACAGTTGGAAGCTGCTCGTTGTCACCTGCGTGGTAGTGGAAGGTGGTGAAACCAAGGCTGTCTGTCATGGACACACAAGGAGTTGTGTGGCTGTTGTGTGTGGTGCCTTCATGGTGTGGGAGCATGTGGGGATTCTAAATGCAAATAGCAAATTATGTGCAGTCAGTTATTCTCTTCTCATGAGAAGTATTAAATCCTCTTGGCCAAATGTTCTGGGATTACCTTTACTAGAGAGAAACTCAGGCAAGACTGAACTAAATCATGTGTGTGGATGTGCAGAGGGCATTTTTCCTGTGACTGCCACCCTGTTTGAAATCAGTTCTTTTGGTTCTTTCTGCTCTGTTTTTCAGTGTGTCCTGCCTTCCTGTTATCCAAAATTTACCCTGATTTCCTCTGAAAACAAGGCATCTCTAATAACGTCTGTGTTCCCCATAACTTCTGTTTCTGCCTTTTTTTTTTTTTACCAGTTGATAAATTACAGGCAACTTTGTTATAGGGACTGTCAGGCTCCAGAAGTAATGCAGTCCTGGAAACAATGGAGAGTTCAGGAGTGAGGACAAGGAGCTCCCGTACTTGTGTGTGTACTCTTGGTGGAGGAAAGGAGTGTGCTTGTCCTCATGTTTCTCTGACTGTGAGATCATTTGCCCACAAAGCCCGAATTTGTAATAAATCAGACTTCATTCTTTTGGACTTTTCAAGGAATACATGTTTTCTTCCTCAGTCTTTCTCGTTACATGTCCTGTGTTAACCTTATTAATTTTTGTGTGCTGAGTTACAGTCTGACCACCTTCTTTAATGATAAAGCCTCTCATAGACCCTGAAGTGAATTTGTATATGTCAATCCAGGGGTGCTGCTACATTGCCTTGAAATCCAAGAACTCTGGAATAATTAAATACATAATCCTTAGCTCTAGTGTATTTAACTAAAGTTGTCTTCTGGTTTTACGTGAATGCCTACAAAGGTAATACAGATGTACTACACTGATGGTATCTGGATATTGATACATTGTGAGGTCTAGTATATTTAATTAAAGTTGTCTTCTGGTTTTAGGGGTTTGTGAATGCCTACCAAGGTAGTACAGATGTACTGCACTGATGGTATCTGTATATTGACACACTGTGAGGTTTTTGTTGCTTTGTATAGAGCGAAAAAGGGTTGTTTAAGAGATGAAATCCTTGACGCTTGCATTTGAATGGATCCTTATCAAGGCTCAGTGGGCAGAGTGACCTGGGCCCCGGTGCTCAGAGTTTCTGAGGGCTGTGTGTTCCCTTGCAGCCGCTGAGATGCAGGAGCTGCTGTCGGCAGTGAACGGCGTCGCTGTGAAATCTGCAGACAAAAACACTCGCACTCGGGCACTCTGGGTGATCTCTAAGCAGGCCTTTCCCTCAGAAGTCGTTAAAAAGGAGGTGAGTTTCTTCCCTCTTCTCTTTGCTGGCCTGATGTCCCAGGGACAGGAGGCTTGTGCAATCTCTTGGTCACCCTCCACTCAGTAGCTTTTGAATCCGAAGGTCATTTTCCATCAAATTTGACAGCTGAGTATAGACCCTGAGTTCATGTTAAAACTGAGCCAGGAATTCCTGCTTCCCTCGAGGGAGGAGCTGCAGTGTGAGCAGGTCTGTTAGCAGCCAGTGAAACAGCAGAGGAGGGAGGAAATGCTGTGAATATTCCAGTTTGCTCAGAGCTCTGACCCTAAAACAAGACCTGGTATAATCCAAACACCATTCCTGGCAAATGACATTTCATAATTCCAGCTCCTCGTGGAATTATTTGTATCTGGGGGCTCATTCTGATGCTCTCTTGTTCCCTCAGGTGTCCAACATTCTTTCTACCCTGGAAACAATCCTTACTAAAGGAGATGTACAGTCTGTTGTGGTTGAATATGAAGCGCTTAATGTCATCATACGGTAGGTGCACCCAGTATTCAGTTGCTAAAGTAGATGCTTAATTTGTGGGGAAAACTCTTGATACAAAACCTTAGTGGCACTAAATATACTTAAATATTTTGTATTGCTCTTTGAATTGCTCAGTTTAAGGACTCTTTTCCTACAGTGTTGTCCTGGTCTTGACTGGGATAGAGGTCATTTTCTTCCTAGTAGCTGGTACAGTGCTGTGGTTTGGATTTGGGATGGGAAAAATGTTGACAACACTGAATGTTTGGTTGTTGCTGCTGAGTTTGCACCGAGTCAAGGACTGCAGCTTCTCACCCCACCCCACCAGTGAGGGGCTGGGGGACACAGCTGGGAGAGCTGATCCCAACAGACCCCATAGGATAGGGCCTTGTGGCCAGATATAAACTGGGGAAAGCTGGCCAGGGGCTGCTGCTGGGCCGTGGGTGGGGGCAGTTGCACTGTGTATCACTTGTTTTGTGTATTACAATTGCAAGCAATTGCCTTAATGATAATATGACAATTCTGATGCACAGATTAGGCAGTATTCAGATGAGAGTCTTGCTTTCATTTTTAATGGTTTATTAGGAATAATTTCCACAGTGTCAAGTCTGCTTCAGTTAACATTTTGTTTTCAGAACCTACCTGGTTGAGAAATTCTCCCCCATTGTATGGGATTTTGTTTTAAAATACCTCCTTGGTGCTTTCCACATTTTCCTGCAGTGTTTCTTGTAACACTGGTGAGATTCCTGTTTAGTTTCAGAGGTGACTTTTAGGACCAACACAGAGCATTTTCTTGGTCAGCAGTGTTAGAATATTCAAATTTTATCTTTACTTAGTATTAATTTGATTTCTGCATTAGTAACTATGTTGAGCTTGGATCTTTACTCTTGTTTAAGTATTCTCTTAAACTTCTGGTATCTGGTTTGAACTGCAAATCCATTTTAGAGTGGAATAGTTCATTTAAACAGTGCTTGTCCTCTGGCTTCCATAAAGTTCCTTGAAAGGCAGCACTTTTTCTTGGTGCAACAAACCCTTTGGAAATTGTAGGGAAGGTTTTGACTTACCTGGGTCAAAGGGATCGTTTGCCAGAGTTCCAGGATTTCTAGGGACAAGCTGGTTCCTACAGGCTGGTTTGAGGATATGCCAGGTACTCCCATTTCTGAAAGTCTTGTTGTCATGTGGGGGGGGTGTAAACATGTGCAATTATTTGTCACAGTGTGCTCCAACAGCTGGGAACAGGAGGATAAAATAAGAGCCCTTGGGGAGGGTGGTGTGCATGGAGTCTGTGCAATCCTGGGCCAGTTTTCCAGGAGCAGGCCTGTGTGGTTTCCAGCACACCCAGCATGTGGGAGCTGCCTAGGCTGCTGGGAACACCCAGGCATGGTTAATGTGCTGGCCTTGTGCTTGGACACTGATAAGGAAGCCATGGGATGCCCCTGCCAGGCTCTTGGCTCAGCTCCTGGGCCCACATGGCTGTGGTAGGAAGAAAGGACAGCTGTGCCAGTCTGCTCTGCTTTTGGAGGGGGTTGTCTGAAATAACACTGCAGCTTTGCAGTTTTAAATGAAATGTCCAAATACAGTTGCTTGGAAAAAAATAATTTCACACAGTTGACAGTGGTTTCCTATAAATCATAGGTTGAATTAGAGCATTTATTGATAACACAAAGATGATTTGGTTGCCTGAGCAGTCTGCTGGAGATTTGTGACCCCTCTGTTTGCTTTCTGGGTTCAGCTTAATGGAGCAAACTCCAGCCCAGATGGGAGAGGAGGCCGTGAGGTGGGCAAAGCTGATCATCCCTCTGGTGGTGCACTCTGCTCACAAGGTGCAGCTCCGGGGGGCCACTGCCCTGGAGATGGGAATGCCACTGCTCCTGCACAAACAGCAGGAGGTGGCAGCCCTCACAGAGCACCTCATGACCACGGTAAGTGGGAATGCTGGGGGGTTTGTCTGGGGGCAACAGCACGGGTGATGGGGGGGTGCTGGGTGCTCAGAAGGGTGACTGATTTTATTTACAGCCTAGACAGTGGCAGCAAAAGTGTTTGTGCATTGACAGCAACTTCTTGATGGCAGTGGGTTTAATGAGAAAAATGAGTGTAACAGCAATGTAAGCATGGGGCCGCAGGAGAAAAACAGTGTAAGTGTCTGAACAGGAATCATTAATCAGGAAAATAACCACTGATCAGGAAAATAACTTGCTGTTTTAAATGATCTTTAACCACTGCTCTCAACAACATTAATCATAAATGCAGTTAAACTTCTGTTGTCTCACCAAATGGAATCAGCAGAACCTGTGATAGTAACTCAGTGTCTAGCCTAGCTTCCTACTCAAAACTGGTATGAGTGCATAGCTGTTAGAATATCTGAAATGTATTTCTTGTAGACATTCTGTTTCTTTCTGTCTGCAGAAATTGATTTCTGAACTCCAGAAATTGTTTTCTACAAAAAACGAGACTTTCGTTCTAAAATTGTGGCCGCTGTTTGTCAAGCTGCTTGGAAAGGTAAGAAGCAAGGTCTTAAGTTCTACCCTCATGAGTCTTTAGAAAAGGAGTTTTAAACAGCATTAAACCACCTTAATTCTGAACTTGTTCCCCCCCAGACTCTGCATCGCAGTGGCAGTTTCATCAACTCGCTGCTGCAGCTCGAGGAGCTGGGGTTTCGGAGTGGCTCCCCAGTGGTGAAGAAGATAGCCTTCATTGCATGGAAGAGCCTCATAGATAACTTTGCTCTAAATCCAGGTAGGTGGGAAACAGAAATTAACCTCAGTTGCTTTGCCTGCTGTCACTTTCCAGAACTGTAGGAGATTCTCTAAAGAGTGGTCGATGGTAGATACCCCTGGATATACACACATATACATAGTGGGATATACATAAGTAAAATTCAAGTTGTTTGGTTTCTGTTGTTGTTTTTTTGGGTTTTTTTTCCCTGATTTTATTTTATTTTTAAGGCAAAGGGACAGTTTGATCATTTTCTCTTAGGTTTTTTTTCTGCTAGAACTGCTAGGAATAGGATAATGTATTTGTTTGGTAATGCTGTAACTGATCCAAGCAGCAGTGAAATAGAGAATAAAATGTTCTGCAGATCAGGACTGGGGATTAACTGGAGAGGAGCAATGTTTCAGTTCTCTAGAGGTCTTAAAAAAGGTGTTTTGAAGGTATAACCCAAGACCTGAATAAATTTTAAGCCTTGCCTGTGTCAAAACACAGTATTTTGGTTTTTACCTCGATTGTGCTTCTCTGTGTGTTGGAAGAGAAAACTAAATGTGGACATCTCTTAGTTTAGCTGAATTTAACTTTAATTGTAGTTTTATTGTGTTTTTTATGTCATGATTTGTTCTGATCATTATTTCACATAAACTAATGTAGAGCTTGGATTCTGTAGGGGGATGAAATGCCTGGCCCAGCTGGCGGTGGCTGAGCAGCATTTGCTGCTGCAGGAGCAGCTCCCTGTGGATTGCAGAGGGGCAGGTTCTGGTGCTGCTGAGCTGGCCAGAGGGTTTTCTCTTCCTTAAACACTTGCATATACTTGAGCAAAGGTGTGTCCAGACCTGCTGTGCCAATTCTGCTTCAGTGGCAAATGATCCTTGGCAGCCTCAGGTCCTTCCTTCTCACCCAGGGGCACTGCACAGACGTGGCAAGTGCTTGGTTTTCCTATTCCTGGGGCAGACAGGACCTGGCACAGCAAGCAGGAGTGAATTCCCTTTTGTTCAGGGTGGAATTCACTTGATTTCAATTCAGGAGTGGTAAGAACTACTTACATTTCCAGAGTTGTTCTAGACAACAGTTAGAGCAGTAACGTAGTCTGAAAGGTTGGTGCATTTATATTTTTATATAAATTTATATACATTTAGATGTATATTTTAGTTCTGCAGATTGTCATTAATTGAATTCTAACCTAAAATATATTAGGAAAAATATAGTGGTTTAGTTAAATTTTCCCCCTTTTTTGCTGTCCTGTGGTTTAATTATTTGTATTGCTTAAAATACACCTCTTGGTCTTCCAGATATACTGTGCAGTGCTAAAAGGCTGAAACTACTAATGCAGCCACTGAGCTCAATCCATGTGAGAACAGAGGCTCTGGCACTGACCAAGCTGGAAGTCTGGTGGTATTTGCTCATGAGGCTGGGAACTCACCTGCCTTCCAACTTTGAACAGGTAACACAGCTGGGAACCATTCTGTCCCTCAGCCCGGGGTGGGTGTGTGCAGCACAGTCCCCTCTCAGCCCCTGTCATGTACTCCTCCCTGCTTCATCCTCCTCTAGGCTATGGCATTGATTTGGAGCTTATCTAGTGCTATTTTATGAAATTGAACTGACTCGAGGAACCAGATTTGACTTCCTATTTCTGTGCTCTGTATCTTAGATATAGCATAGCAGGAATACCTGGGACTAAATCTGTAATTGGAAATTCAAGTTCCAAAACATTTGGGTGTCTGTGTGAGTGCACACCAGGGAGCATAAGCATGTTGTATAGGGACTGTTTTGTCCTTTCACCAGGAAAGTGTGTGCTTCGGGAAAACTGCTGAAAAGGCCATAAAATATTTAGGAAGATAAAAGGAAGAAAGATCCTGGTGTTTCATTACTAGTCATGTTGTAACTACGGTGAACATAATGTTTCTATTCAACACCTGAACTTCATTAAATTAAACATGAGAATGGAATGATCCAACTGCATCATATCTACCAGGAGTTTTTGTTTAATTTAGGCATTTCTAATAATTTGCCATTATGCACCTTAATACTAAAAGTGCCCAGAAGCTCTGAGACAGGGATGCTGTGAACCACAGCACCGTGTGGGGTTTGAAACGGGTGCTTTATGGCTCGTGTGTGTCCCAGCTGCTCTCACTGGGGTGTGATCTCTTGGCAGGTCTGTGTGCCCTTAATCCAGAGCACTCTGAGCCTGGATCCTGCTGCTGCATTCCCAGGAACCCCGTCCCGCCTGCCAGCCAACCAGAGCTTGGGCTCAGCAACCCCTGCACAGAAATCAGGTACTGAAGGAGCAGCCTGTTTCCAGCTACATTCTCAGTGCAGAATAATCTCCTTCTCTGTAACATCTTTATGTTTTTTCCTTTACAATATATTACTGTAGACTCATTCTTCTGCATGGTCACTGCAGAGCTCACAGGGGGTGATTCACACTGGCCTGATTACAATTAGGCTGTTGCAGTCAGTATGTAAAGTTTAAAAGACTGTGCCAAACACACTGTGAGGACCAGTTTCAATGGCCTCAATTGTCTTCTCTGTGCCAAGGGAGCTCTGGCTTGAAACTTGTTTTTTCATGGGTTCATGTATGTTCTATTTATGTGTGCCCTTTTATTTCTGTAGCATTTTTAGTTTCTCCTGGAATAGTAGGGAAACATGGAGTGGTTTGGGTGGGAAGGAACCTTAAAGCCCATCCCATCCCACCCCCTGCCATGGGCAGGGACACCTCCCACCAGCCCAGGGTGCTCCAAGCCCTGTCCAGCCTGGCCTTGGACACTCCCAGGGATTGATCCAGGGGCAGCCACAGCTTCTCTGCCCAACCTGTGCCAGGGCCTGCCCACCCTCCCAGGGAACAATATCTCTCTAATACCCCATCTAAGCCTACCCAGTGATGATGCAGCAATAGCTTTAGTACTTTAAAGAATGTAAAATCACTCCTCCTTGAGCTTTACACGGAAATGTCTGAGATAAGGAACTGCCCCATTTCCTCCTCTCTTTGGAAGCATTCGGGGCTTGTGTCATTCTAGACTGCTGTGTTAAGAGCCTCAGGTATGCTGTGGAGGTGTCCTGGATATGGGGGGTTTCTGTGTTCCCTTCTTAAAAAGGTTCACTTAGTCCTGTCAGATCCCAGCTGAGGTTGTGCAAAATGCTTGGCATGAGGCCTCTTAAACTTGTGTGCCATGTGAAAGCTTCCAGTGGAAACTTCTGTAGCTGCAGAGTTCCTGTGCAGCAAGTGGATAGTGGCTTGTGTACCCACAGCTTCCCTGGAGACCTTGAGTCCCAAAATAAACTTTGGTGTCCCAGAGTTTGCAAGTTTGTGAAGGTATTTGTACTTGAACCCTTAGTTGTGGTGTGATGTTAAACCCCACTTAGCAGGAGCTCTGGCTGTTGCAGCCAACACTATACAATGGTTAGTTCTTTCCCTATGAGATTGTGGTCTCTTGGCTCTTTCTTTTCTCTTGCAATCTGAGACAATGTGACTTTGTGCCCCCTTCAGGTCCTTACCCGTTTGTGAGCCCAGCCACGCCGAGGATAAACCTGAATGCCAGCCCAGCAGGAGCGGTGGTGTTCCCTTCCATCCAGCACCTGGGAATTGAAATGCTGCTGCACTTCTTGATGGGACCAGCAGTTTTGGACTTTGCCAAGCAAAACAAACTTGTACTCAGTTTAGGTATAGGAATTTTATACATACATATTTTTAAAGGACTTTTGCATGATCTCAGATTGCCAATTGTGTTGCATTGTAAGATGTCTCTTGGAATGAAATGCTTTAAACATTTAAAACTGTTATTTGTCAGCTTCAAGATGTTATGTTAAATGCTGTAAGTGCACATATACTTGTTTTTAAGGCTTATCTTACCACTAAACTGCAAAATAACAGATTTATGGATGATGTCTTTTTGTTCTAGAGCCTCTGCAGTCCCCACTGATCAGTAGCCCTTCTTTTTTTTGCAAGCATGCCAGCACCCTCATAAATGCAGTTCAGGATGGCTTTATTGCAGTTGGAAAAGAAGTTCCTGGTAAGAATTTAAGGGTGAAATCTTAATTATTTTCTGCAAAATCAAGTGGGTGAGGGAAGCATAAGAAATCACCACCTTGTGTAACATCCTGATGTTCCATTAAATAGGACTGGCCTGACTTTGAAAACCTGGGTCACTTTTGGCTCCAATCAAAGTGTCTTTCACACAATTTGTATTTTAACTGCAGTTTTGTTTAATGTCTTTATTGCAAACTGAATGAACACATTTTGCTCTCCTGTAGATTGTATGCTAAATGTTATATGGAAGGACATAAATGGATATGTGAAAACAGCAATAGAATCAGGTAAAAAGTGTAAATTTTTTTTTTTTTTTTCCAGTTTGTCAGTGCTGCCCAGTTAGAGGTTGCATGGGGGTTTTTAAGACTAGACCACAAGGTTTTGCTTCATTGCTGGAGGAGCTTGGCTTTAATCTGCATCAGTAATTGGGGTTTTTTAAAAGCATAAAAAAAAAAAAATATAAAAAATAACCCCCCCTTAAGTCTCTTCGGTAGAAATGGAGACGTTCAATGTATTACTCAAATTAGTGTGAAATCTTTGATATGTGACTGCCTTTTCTTTAATTAAACAGTTTCATAGTAAACTGTGGTGTCTTCACAGATGTGTGAGAGTTGTTTGCTATTTAACAAGTGTCCATTTTGCTGTAAAGGCTTTGAAAGTCCAGAATAGTCTCAGTAGTGAAACCTTTTGTATTGAAAGATCTTAACTGAAAAGGGTAAGAGAAATGAACAGCATTCCTTGGATGAATGCAAAATTCCACAACTTCTTTGAGTGTATCAAACTTGGAGCTGTTACTTATATTGAAAGTGTTTTCATTTACTGATAAAATTTGGGGGGTTTATGTAAACTTTGAGGTTTCAGTGACACTTCCTTCAGAGCAGAGGTGTGGTCTCTGAATCCCTCAAGTATTGTACATATTTTTACAAATATACACAGATTTTTTTGACCCTGGGAGTCTTAATGATGGTCAGTGTCCATTCCTTGGTTCTTTATTCCAGGAAATAAGAAAGAAAAACAGGGCTCAGAACTGCTGACTATGTTGCTCCAGGCTTTAAAAAACATTGTGAGATCAAATTGTCTTCCTGTGCAGAAAATACTGGTAAGGATTTCTTCCCTCTCCTTAGCAGTGGGTTCAGATTTGGGAGCACAGTTGGGTACATGGTTGTCCTGCCAGAACCAAAAGACAGTTCCTTGATGGATTTTTGTTCTTTTTAGTAAAGGGAACCGATTTTTTTCAATTTTGCTTTTATTTCTGGTGTTACTTAAAATATCTGAGCCCTCAGAAAAATATATTTACATGTATCTTTTTCTTCTCCCCTGCTTAGTCCCTCATTGATATCACTGTTAAGGAGTTGCCTCCAAAAGTCCTGGGATCACCAGCTTATCAGGTTGCTGATATGGATCTTTTAAATGTAAGTCTGACTTCATCCAAAACCTTCATTTATGCTGAAAGGTATTAGGAAATCATATTATTCCGTGTCCCAGAATGCAGCCTTGGTTTCCAGCCCTTATTTCTGAGGAGTGATTTAACTGTCTGTAGCTAAGGGTGGAGATGCTGGAAGCACTGTAAGAGTAGAAAAGGATTTCTCCTGTCCAGGTCAGGGTTTAAGGCACAGATTGCAGGTGCTTTACAAGGAGACTGAATAGTTGAAAGGCTGTTTAGAGACTTTTAAGACTGGATGGTGATCAGGGTTTCTGCATCCACCACTAGAGAGAAGGCAGCTTCTTATTTTGCAGCAGGGGAGAGAAAGGTTTTTAGCCCAACATTTACATTACTAGCTAGGCATGGAATTCCTCTGGAGGCTTTTAGAAGTAGACAAATACCTGAGACCAGTCCTAAGTAGAACGAGGGTAAGCAAATGCTTAACTCAACTGAGTGGGATAAAGCTTTGCCTCCTAGACCTGGCTGAAGAGCTCAACTCTCAAAATCCCTCCCAGCTCCTTTACCATGAGTGTTTTATTTACATTTACTGACTTGGGTACAAGAGTTCAGAACTTCATTAGGGTGGTTGAAGTCTTAAATTAATTTTGTTAACATGATCAGACTTGAAATACTTGTGATAGATTTTAACAGAAGTTGTCCAAAAGATGCAGCCTTGGACTAAGCAAATCCAGGATCTAGCAGCACTTTGGGTTTCCAGCTTTGCCTCTCATTTCGTTAGTGTTAGAATTGACTATTTTTGACAGCTTTCAATAATTGTAGACTTCTGGCTCAGTTAAATACAGTGTATGGATGATATAAGTGTGAGGCAGTCATTTCACTTGATCAGTGTGTATATGTTTTAACCTCTAAAATTTCTCTTGCAAGGGAACACCAGCTCTGTTCTTAATCCAGCTGCCTTTCCATAATAACCTCTTGGAATGCTGTGTCACAGATGAGAGGTATGTGCTGCTGGTTGGTTATAGCCATCTTCCCTTAGAAGACTACACAGGAGGGTTTTTTCCCCTGACTTCAGCTGGGCAAAGTGTCTTACCTGTTGCACTTCCCTCCCCAGATTCTTTGTGATTCTGGAGACACTTGTGGGTTGTGTCCTGTCTGGGCCCACGTCTCCCCTGGCTTTCAGTGAGTCTGTGATGTGTGTCATTAATCAGAGCTCAAAGCAAGTGGAAAACAAGGAGCATCTTTGGAGAATGTGGAGCATTGTTGTTAATCCTCTAACAGATTGGATTAATCAGGTACAGTGGCTTTTGTTCTCTTCCCCACCCCCAAGACCCCACAGGAGGACCTTGTGCTGATGGTTTATCTTGATCCAGAGTGGGCTTTACAATGATGCCAGTCAATGAAAATGGCCATTCTCAACTGCAGTGTTCAGGGTGGTGTTGGGAATGGTCTTCTCCCTTTTTTAAGGTCATAAGCACGTTTTTAATGTGCTCCAGCTCTTCAGTCCTTGGCACAGTCTTGCTGTTAGAAAGCCTGGAACGTGCCCTCCAGGAGCTGAGGCTTTGTTGGATGTGACAATAGAATAAATCCCAAGTTAGGATGTTCAGGATGTGTTTAGACCAGAGTTTCTTACTGGTGGTAGACTTGGTGGGTGGAAGCCCTAGTAAAAGCCATATAAACTGTAATATTTAAGGGTTTTTGCAGGTTACTTTCTAGAAGTATATTGACTGTCATGTAGGAGTTGTTGAACTAATTATCCTCATGTAGTCATTAGACCTAAAAATCTTAGTATTGATGAAGAAAGTTTTAGATGCTCTGACTATTTACAGGGGAATGTAGTGACAGGACACAGGGAATGGCTTCCCACTGCCAGAGGGCAGGGCTAGGTGGGATACTGGGAAGGAATTGGTGGCTGGGAGGGTGGGCAGGCCCTGGCACAGGGTGGGCAGAGAAGCTGTGGCTGCCCCTGGATCCCTGGGAATGTCCAAGGGCAGGTTGGAGCAACCTGGGCTGGTGGGAGGTGTCCCTGCCCATGGCAGGGGGTGGGATGAGATGGGCTTTAAGGTCCCTTCCAAGCCAAACCATTCCAGAATTCTAAGTAGGTTGTTGTCATCACTTACTGCAACTGAAATAAGTGAAAAATGTGTAAGATATTTTCTAATGGATTGGGTTTATTCTTGGAATTAGAAACAGTTCTTTTTGTCCCTTTTCTAGAAAGAGCAGAACAGCTAATTTCAAACTGCCACTGGCAGCTCAGCCTGGACACATCTCATGTACAGAGGCAGTGCAGCAGGAACAGCCCTATTTGTCACCTCAGCTTTGTAGCTTCATTAATGAGAAAACTGTTTTCTCGTTGCAGACAAACGAAGTGAATCAGGGGGATGCCCTGGAGCACAACTTCAGTGCTGTGTACAGTGCATTGTTGCTGCCAGTGTCACACATCTTCCCCAGCCAGGGGTTCCCCCAGGTAACACTGCCTGCATCATGTTGCTTGGAAACAATGTGGTTTATGGAACCTGCCTGCTGTCTCAGAGCAGAGTCTGCCACCACCGTGTGTCCACATCACACCCCTGCTCGGGGGTGGCCTTAAAGCTCCAAAATACAACCCCCTTGTCATGGGTTTGATAAACCCCCAAAAACTTAGATTAAGGCCTTAGTTTAGTTAGGCCTGAAACCAAATTTAGCAGGCCTCAGTTTTCTGGGCCATGGGGCTCCCCGTAGATTTAGAGGGGCAAGTGTCACCTGACTTAAGCAACCAAAGAGGTATTTCATATCATCTGACGTCAAGTCGAGTATAAATCCAGTGGGGGAGGTATCCTGGCTCTCTGGCCCTCCCTCTCTCCGTGTGGTGTGGTGAGGGATTCCCTGTTGCTGCTCCCAGAGTGACAGGCCCTGCCCCTTCCCTGCCGAGATGCCCAGGGCAGTTCTGGGCTCTGGGAAGGAAATACTTTCTGTTTGATGTTGCTTTGCTGGGGGCTCTTTCAGAGAAACGTGCTTAGTTTTGTTTCCTGTGGATTTCGGGTGGTGGAATCTGGGTGTTACTGGGGCGGGCAGCTCTGGATGAAGTTATTGTTGTTTTTTCCTTCTATTTGTACATATATGTATTGTAACTTTCCTGTAAATATCTGTATGTAGTTTTTTCCAGTTTCAGGGTTTTTTTTTTCCTTCCCTCCTTTCACTGGGACCTCGTGGGTCTTGGGAGGGTGGGCAGGGTCGGCACTTTGCCGTGGTCAAACCCACGACGACCCTGCAGAGAGCCATGTGGGTTTGGACAGGAGAAGAAAAAACCTAAATCACGTTTTTCTTTGCCCGTGTGCACCGCTGACGTGTGGCCTTTGTGTGTGTGTTGAAGCCGAGCAGGAGGGCCCTGCTGCGCTCCTGGGCAGAGCTGTACCGAGCCTTCGCTCGCTGCGCCGCCCTCGTGGCCACAGCCGAGGAGAACCTGTGCTGTGAGGAGCTCTGTGCCAAAGTCGTTTCTGGCCTAGAAGGTGAAGCTCCAGTAGTGAGTATAAACCAGTGATACTGAACTCTAGAGGTGCTGCTGCTGCAGGGGCACTTGGGGGCGTTTCTGAGGGCCTGCGGTGCAGGTGCTCTCCTTTGGGCGAGACTTAAAGCTGCGAGAAGGTTCTGTTTGCTAAGGGTTGGAGGTGATAAAGAAATGGATTGCAGGAAGGGAGTCAAAATAATTATAAAGCATAAGTATTAGAAGGGCAGCTGCTTTAGATTTGTCCTCTAGCTAATTAATAATGATTCAGTGAGTAAATGGAATTTGTTCGGTGGAAATAAGTGTGTATTTAAAGTAACTTCGGGGGGAATTAGCAAATACCACAAAACCAGGTGTTTTGATTAGGAGGGAGGGAAGACACAACTTGCTGCTGGTGCCATCAGCCTTATACAGTAAAAATTAAAGACTTACCAAGCTTTATAAAAGAAAGCTTTTGAAAGAAGAAACCCCCACTGTAAGGGGAGATGGAGTGTCTGGGTGTGAACATCAGCTTTGGAACATAAAATCATTTGTGCTTAAAGTTCACTCTTTTAAAATAATACAGTGAAAGAAACAAGAAACCAATAAGGAAAAAAATGACATTTGAAAACCTGGGATTTATAATGCATCATTATAACTTACCTTGGATAGTGCTGTATCCTGATGATAAACCTCACTTTCAAAGCTCAGTAATTATTAAGCAAGCCAAACTTAAACAATTTAAAAGTTCAGTACATAGGGTATATTGAAACTTTTCTTTAGTCCAGACTATCAATGTTCCTTGTAAAGCAAGTTTGGCTTTATTTACAAGAATTTGTGATGGACTAGGGGGAACCCCCCCCCTCCCCCCCCGCCTTGAACCTTTATTGTTTTGATCCATTTTAAATCTAACACCCTCCTGCAGCTGCCTGTCAGTGTTTTGCTGCTTGGACAGTGCATTTGCTCCTGTCTTGTTTGTATAGAATGGGAAGACTCATCTTCAGCTTGTATAAATGTATTTGGAAATTTAATTTGATCTGAGTGACCTGATAATGCAGAGCAATTTCATCCACCTTTCAGTTCAAAGCTGTTCCATTTCTGTCCAGAGTGGTTTTTGCTGCCACTGTTGCTCTTTCTGCTCTGCTGGTGATTCCTGTTTCTCATGGTTCCTGTTTCCTCCTCAGATGTTGTCCATGATGGATGGGCTCACCCATGTTGTCTCAGTCATGGTTGACTGCATCAACTTTGCACCATATGGTACCAAATATCAGCCAAAAACCAGATGTAAGGAAATGCTTGAACCTGGGGGGGTTCTGTGTGTCTTCCAGAGCTGGGTAGGAATCAGTGTTGGGTACAAGAATGCCAGCTGTTGATACCAGGGCTGTGAATGTGCTGCATGTGCTGTTAACCCTGGCCAGGCTGTGGCTGCTCAACCTGCTTTGGGTGGAATAGCTGGGAATGGCTTTAACAGGAGACAGAGGGTCATTGTGGGTAAAATATTCTTTGTTTTGTTGCCTACTCCCACTTGCAACTACTAAATTCAGAGTTGGACTTGATGATCCTTGTGGGTCCCTTCCAGCTTAGGATATTCTGTGGACTGTTTTGTGAAATGCTGTGAAAAGCTGAAGAAATCATTTACAAAACAGCCTAATTCAGTATAAAACTTGAAGCCTTTCTGATTTTGCTGCCCCATGTGAATTTGTTACAGCAGCTGTGTGGGACTGCTGAAAGATTGAAATACTTTAATTGGAACAACATGATGTAAACTTCACCTATGAAGAAATTATTATTATATATAGGTATATGTAATTGTATTGTAAAGAAATAAGCTAATAAAAACTTCTACTTGCCCTTCCTTCCTCACCTATTCCAAAATTTATGTGTATCCACTGGGATTGGGGGAGTGGTGTCTGTTGTCACATAGGCATTAAAATCCTAAAAGCACAGTTGTCTGACCACCCATAAATAAGAGGAATAGGGATCAGTAGTGATATAATAAAATTATGCATTTAAAATGTCTTTATTCTGTTAGATCTGGTTTTGAACTATTAGAGTGTAGATACAGTTTGGGAATGAAACTTCTGCTTCTAAACTATTTGAATGGAGCTCCAGTTTGGGAGTCAAGGTTCTGTTTCTCCCAGAGACCAAGTGTTCAGTTGTTTTTGTTGTAGGACATGTTGTTTAAGGAAAACACGATTTTTTTAACTTTTATCTTCTACTTTCAGCTCCACAGACCCCTACAGATTGGTCTAAGAAGAAAAAGGAGCCCCTGGGGAAACTCACCTCTGTATTTAAACTCCTGGTGATGTTACTCAACTCTTTCCACATCTTCAGCTCCAAAGAAACCTGTTCAGAAACACTGAACTCTGTTGGTCCTTCAATCCTTGCTGCTCTTCACACCATCATCAGCCACATTTCACTGCCTTCAGTGATTGGGACTATGCTTGCAATTTTTTCCAAACCCCTGGCAGTGTTTTATGAAAAAACCACGTGAGTATTTTAGGAATGGCTGGGAAATTGGGCCCATTGTGTTGGGGAAACGTTGTGTGCCCTGGTAGCAGGTCAGGGTGGAGCTCAGGGGCTTTCAGGGCTTCAGAAAAGCCTGAGGTTTCAATATTATTGACTCTTTGGGCTGAAAGAGTTGGCATCTCTGCAGGACTGAAGTGTTTGGTTTCCACCTCCTGTTTGTTTTCACTGCAGTGAAGATACTTATTAATTATAAATTGCTTTCTTGTGGAAACTGAACAAAATATTACAGGAATTAAATCACAATTAGTTGTACACTCAGATCCTGGAAGTTTTTAACCAGAAGGAAGTACTGGGAAAAACTTCCTTAGTTTTTCTTTTTTTTTTTTCTTCATGTGGCTTTGCTGTTTTATTCTTTAGTTGTCAAAGGCTTTAATTGCCATAGATTTTACTGCAGTTGGAGCAGGGCTGCCACCACCCACCTAAAATTCACCAGGAATCCCCATCCCAGAGGCAAGAATCCACTGGTGCCTGTGTGAGGATGAGTTGGATCCCACCCCTCTCCATCCCCCACCTCATCAGCCTTTGGACATTGTCTTTCTAGGATTTACTCAGGAAAAAGGAGAAGTTGGGCTTATATTTTTGAAGGAAGGCATGCAAGCAAATACAAGTTTGGGAAGCTCTTCAGCTGGGAGAACACTGGGTTATAAAAGTAGCTACTAAATGGCAGTTTGCTCCCATTTTCCTGGCTAATGTACCTAAGGATTTACTTCCATGGGATTGTTTAGTTTAGGGGAGACTTCAGCTTTTAAATGCACATATTTGTGGGGCCTGGGAGATGTGTTTGGGGAGAGGGGTAGGAGAAGCACAGAGAAGACACTTAGAAGTCACTTCATAAGAAAAGCTCTAAGTTTGTACTTATTCCTACTCACTTTTCCATTAATTTATCTTAAATTCAGCATATGAGTGGTGGTTACAGGATAATCTGACTTGAAATTACATCAGGAAATTGTTTATCCACCCCAGAGGGTGATTCATCCCAACGTGGTTCCGTCAGGTTTTGTGTGCTGTACCAAACTATATATACACTATACCATGTACTGAAACTGCTGGGCAGTGCTTGAATGTTTTATGAGTTCAGTTCTTGTGCTTGGGATAAATG
This sequence comes from Scytalopus superciliaris, assembly GCA_013400415.1. Classification (NCBI taxonomy): domain Eukaryota; kingdom Metazoa; phylum Chordata; class Aves; order Passeriformes; family Rhinocryptidae; genus Scytalopus; species Scytalopus superciliaris. Next base: position 235,254 of record VXBX01000783.1, on the reverse strand, counting down.
AGACAGTAAAATACAACTTCTCCTTGTTTTGGCAGGCTCTCTGAGGTACCTAAAGTCTACAGTAATCTGAACAACAAGGTAAATTTGCTGAGGGGAATGTTGGACACCAGAGTTTTGCTATTTGTCCTGTATTAAAGAACTAATTAAAAATGTAATAAGGGTGGAGATTTAATTTCTAGATGGTTTATTTTTTGTTGCAAAGGTTGCTCAGGGGAGGGGCTCTAAGGTATTAGACTTCTTATGTGGTGTGATGTTCAATATTGTTCATTGAGGCTGTACTGTTGGAGGGGATGATAATAATGTTTTAATTCAAATAGTGCATGTATTATTTCAAAGTTTCAGTACAAACTGTCTTGTTTCTTGTCTCCCTCAGCTTGAAAAGCTGCTGGCAGAGGTTCTGCAGTGCCTGCAGTCTCACTGCACAGGCTCCTATGACAGTGAGATGCTGGAGCAGCTGTGCCCACTGCTCTGTGCAGGGTTCCAGCACAAGAGCAAACCGGTGCGGACCCAGTGTGCCCAGTTCTGGAACTGCACCTTTGGCAAGGCTGCCTCACTCACATACCCGGGGGACTTGAAGTAAGACACTTACTGGGAGTATTTTATATCTCTAAAGGAAGAGATTTGGGGTTATGGACAAATGTCTTGGCATCGTTCTGGTTTGTGGGGGAGCTGCTGCTCTTGTGTTTTAAAACTCTTTTTCTTGTTGAGCAGATCTGTGTTGAGCCAAGCCAAAAAGAAAGTTCCTCTCCTGCTGCCTGGGTTTGAGAGCATTGAGGTTGGTGAAGAATGCAGTGGGCCCTTCTCTGACACGGTAAATGCTCTGTTGACCCCAGTGGGGGCTTCTGGGAATTGTTCAGAAGGGCAGTTGTCGTCAGTTTTACTTTGATTGGCCTGCACTGGCTTCATATTTGGACTTACAAACTGTGCTGGGTAAGCACTGTCAAAAGACTGAGCTGGTTCCAAACATTTTATGCATTTTAAAGCTTATTTGAATTACTAGCTTTTTAATTTTTTTAAGTTGACCTTACGTAATTTAGAGGAAAACATAAGTGTGGGACAGTTGAGTTGTAGAAATGAACACGGACATTAATCTCAGCGTGGGATTGTGAGCTTGGAGTTTCCTCATGCGGTGTGTTCCATGTGCTTTTATTTGACTAGATGGAAAATTCCCAGCTGGATGCAAAGATCAGTGGGATGGAAGTGAAGATGGGTCAGAAACGAGACTCTCTGCTGGCACAGAGGAGTGAACAGAAGAATGATGTGAAAGACAAGTCCAGTCACGTGCAAGTGACACCTGCAAAGGTGAGGAGTCCCCAGAGAGGGCTGGGAGTCACAGCTCCCCCTCTGCAGCAGAACACCCACTCTGCTGCTGCTGCAGGTCCTCAGGGCAAAATGATACAATCATGAGTTTTGGGATGCTGAAGTGCTTTTTCTTCCAAACTTCAGCTGTCCAGCACACTCTGAGTTAATTGTCCTGTCAGAATTCGCTGGTTGAGTTCTGAGGAGGGTGTGATGGGTGGAGGGGGGGCAGCCCCACAAAACTCTTCACTCTGGTTGTAGGTTGTGACAGATTCAGATCTTGAGGGGGGTGTTGGGTTTGGTCTCTGCACTGGGAGGGGAGGCTGTTGTGTTCCTAAGGAATTCCTCATTTTCAATCCCTGTTTCTAACTCAGGGTTTGGGTTTTTTCCCTTTCTGCAGTTGAAACTGGAATTTTCATCTTTGAAGACTCCAAGTGAGATGCTTTTGGAAGAGGAGAAGTCTGTTGATTTTGTGTTTATTCCTCCAGAAACTAAAGAAAGAGTATTGACAGAACATCAGGAAGAAGTGCTGAGGTCCAAGAGGTGTGTCATTTATTCTGTCTGAATGTGAAATGGCATTACATTGAATATCTCAGATTTAATTAACTTCAGTTCCTCAGACTTGTTCTTCCATTGAAGCTGTAAAGTTTTAAAGCTGACAGAGTTCCTTACTTCACTTCTTTAAAGCAACAAAATTATTCCTGGAACAGCATTTCCTATATGATTAAATATACTCTTTGTAGACAGTTTGGAGTTTGGTAATTTGGAGTTCACATTTTCACTTCATGACTCACTTGCAATATGAAATAGATGGTGTAATTTTTCTTAAATCATGGAAGTTAAAGGGTTGTTTCACCCAATCTGAGGGAAGGACTTCTGAGTTTGAAGAGAAGTCTTGTGTCAGCAGCATGTCAGGAATTAGGATTTTCCCAGGACTCATCTTAATTGCAAAGGAAACTTTAGAATTATCCTCTCTTTTAATGTGGCAAGTTAATAGTGGAGTGTTTTCTGTGCTTAGGCAGCAGAAAGCAGTGTAAGCAAAGCTTGTGTCATGCCAGCTGCAGGGCTGTGGTGTGTAGTCAGCAAGTGCTGCTGAATTCTTTGCAGAGTGGCATCCCAGCCACAGCTTTTATTCCCCAAAAGTATGTTTGAAAGAAAAAATATTCAGTGGAACTGAAAATAGGAGCCTTGGTATAAGGAGGTGATAAATTCAAAAGCAGGGTCTGACTTGCCATTCCTGGTTGTGTTGCAGGGTTGACATTCCTGCCATGTACAACAATTTGGATGCATCACAGGACACCACCTTATTTTCTCAGTATACTCAAAGCCAGGAGGATTCTTTGTAAGTAAAAGTGATCACTAAGTACATTAGAGATCTTCCCCTTCTCTGCAGCAGCTCTCATTTCAGTAACTTCTGTTCTAGGGACGTATCACCTGCAATAGAAAATGCCAAAGAAGATACTGAGAACAAACCTCAGGTAATTCCTCACTGTCTAATATTGATTAAAATATCAGAGTTATAACCATAACATGAGAGCTTTTGTGCTTTGTATTTCACTTAACACCACTGCAGTGGTTTTGCTGTGTTCTGCTTTGCACCATTTATTGGGCATTTGGATTTCAGAGTGGGAGGATTCATGAGTAGTTTTAGTGTGGCTGGATTTAAGCTTTGTTACACAGCCCAGGGATTCCAGGGGTTTATGATCAACCAGTTGCATGTGCTGTCAATAATACTTTATTGGGGCAAAGGTTGTAAATCCTAAATTCCTTTTGGAGATGACTTGGCTGGACAGCTGCTTTGATACTGTTGTGCCAGTCAGACTGGGTAAAATATAGCAGGCTTTTTATAAAAACTTCTGGTTTGCCAGTAAGTTGGTTAATACCTCTGGCAAAACTGAAAACACTGTTTGCAGCTCTTTGGTTTGGGACTAAATGCTTTAACAGGAAGTGTCTTCTGTAGCTACCAATGGGAAGATAGTAAATAATTTGAAGGAAGAGTGGTTAGAAAAACCTTGTTGAGTGTGTTTTTCATTGCACCCAGAACCTTCTTTGAATGTTATATTCATAGTACAACTACAGTACTTTGCTGTTCATGTTTTTGGGACAGGAAGAAAACGCGGGGAGTGCGGGATGTCCCTCGGAGGAGAGCCCAGCTCCCAGCAGCGAGGGGGACTCAAAAAGTGACATGGCCGAGGTGGTTCCAGAGGAGCCATCAGCTGGGGAGGGCTTAGAGACAAGCTCTGTGGAAGCAGCTTCAGAGGAGGCCTCAGCAGGGAATGAAAACACTTCCAATGTCAGCAACAGCTCGGCTTCCAGTGACGTGATTTCTGGCACCCCACAGCCCGTGAGCCGCCGGCAGTCCTTCATCACCCTGGAGAAGTTCAGTGGGACAGAGAGCAGGCCCTTCAGCCCCTCCCCTCTGTCAGAGCTGTCTGGGGGCGCTGCTCTGGCAGGCAAACAGGACAGCACAAATGCAGGCAAGTGCAGTGCCAAGGCAGAGAAACCTGGAGGAGAGAGCAAAAAGCTTTGCGGCGCGGAGCCCGAGCCGGTGCTCACTGTGCTGCGGAGGCTGACGCGCCGGCAGAGCAAGATGGAGCTCCAGGGCAATAAGTCCAAGCTGGTCAACAAGTCAGAACAAGAGTCTCTTGCCTCTGACAGCATGGAAAGCACCCCTGAGCTGTGCTCAACAGTGGAGGACATGGAGCACATCCTCCTGTCCCAGTCCCAAACTCTCCACTCCACAGAAGAAGACATCAGGAAGGCTGAGGACACAATTGCAGAAATAGAGAAGGCCCGGGCAATGGACCTGGATTCCAAGGAAAACACCCCCCCTGGTGCCAGCACGGCGCCCGAGCAGGCCCCTGGCGAGGACACCCCCGTGCCACAGGTGCCCCCCCAGCAGAAGGTGCTTCGCCGCTCCCTGAGGCGCCGGGCAGAGCCCGCAGAGAGCTCCTCGGGCAGCCAGGACAGGGAGGAGGGGATCCAGAGGAGGGACAGGCGCAAGGAGGACGACAGATCTGCCCAGAAGAAGGTGCCGCAGGGGAAAGATGAGGGGTCCCAAAAGCAGAAGGGCGTTTCTGGGAAAACAGCAGAAAACACAAGTGCAAAAGAAAGTGGCCAACCCGAGAGAACTGCAGAGGACTGGAGCTCCAAGGAGTCTCCTGCTTCCAGGGGCCTCGAGGAGGGAGGGAGCAGAAGTGGCAGGAGGTCAGAAGAGCCCCTGAAGGCTGAGGGGGAAGGTCAGGGCAGCAGCCTGAAGGTGGTGGAGCGGCCACGGTACCACACCAGGAGATCCTCCCAAGGGTTGCTTTCCAGCATAGAGAACTCGGAGGCTGAGGGCTCCCAGACCAAGGAGGAAAGCTCAAGGAAGAGAAAACACGGGAAAGTGAAAACCAGGAGCGATTCTCTTGAAGGTAAATCGAAAGATGGGCAGCCAGGGAGCTGCAGCCAGGAGGTGTCTTCCCAGGGAAATGAAACTAAGGATCCACTGGAGACAAGTAAAGGGGAAGCTGAGGTCAGCACAGCTGAACCGGGTGGCCTGAAAGACCAGGGGGTTCCTCCAGCTGCTGGTGAAGCTGTGGGATCTGCCAGCTCTGGGGATCCACCTGCTGCCCAGAACACCAGTGAGGAGCAAAACCAGAGTGATGTAACAATGGAGTCTCTCCCCAGCCCCTCCATGCCTGACCAGGATGGGAAAGCAGCAGAGGAAAACCACTCTGAGGAGAAGCAGACAGGCCCAGGGGACTGTGCAGCAGCAGCAGATACTTCAGGTGGTGAGCAGTCCTCTCTGCAAACACCTGAGTGTCGCAACAAAAGAAGCAAGAGGGTGAAGAAAATGAAGAGCTGTGACTGCTGTTTTAAAAAGCCCAGACAACAAATAACATCATTGACTGACTCCAAGACAGCGAGTGGTGTGGAGCTGGATGAGCCCCAGGGCACCCCTGCTCAGACACCTGGAGGTGAACCAAGGGAGAGTGCTCCCTCAGATCTGGAGGAAAGCCTGTCCCTGGCACCCTGTGCCATGAGCACTCCATTGCATGCCCCAAAGGAACCCGGCAGGGGCGACCTGGAAAGCCAGGCAATGTCTGTGGATAGCCTGCAAGGAAGCAGTGTTGGGGTGGAGGAGGATGCAGGGAATCCAGAGTGTTCAGCAGGTGAGACTACTGACTCTGTAGAGGAAATAAAAGAACCTGCTGATCAGGAGCCAATGGAGCAGGTTCTGCCAGAGGGTGTTCCAGGTGAGCCTGGTGAGAACTGCCTGGCCATGGAGAGCCAAGGGGAAGGGCTGGGAGCTCCAGAAGAGGAAGGGGCAGGAGCTCCAGAAAAGGAGGAGCCAGCAGGTCTAGAAAAGGAGGAGGCAGCAGCTCCAGAAAAGGAGGGGCCATCAGTTCCAGAAGATGAGGGGCCAGCAGCCTCTGAAAAGGAGGAGCCAGCAGCTCCAGAGAAGGAAGAGCCAGCAGCCCCTGAAAAGGAGGAGTTGCCAGCTCCAGAAAAGGAAGAGCCAGAAGCCCCTGAAAAGGAGGAGTGGCCAGCTCAGNNGGAGGAGTTGCCAGCTCCAGAAAAGGAAGAGCCAGAAGCCCCTGAAAAGGAGGAGTTGCCAGCTCCAGAAAAGGAAGAGCCAGAAGCCCCTGAAAAGGAGGAGTTGCCAGCTCCAGAAAAGGAAGAGCCAGGAGCCCCTGAAAAGGAGGAGTTGCCAGCTCCAGAAAAGGAAGAGCCAGGAGCCCCTGAAAAGGAAGAGCCAGCAGCCCATGAAAATGAAGAAATAAGTCAGAATGGACAACTGGAAGGGATGCCTGAGGAACTGCCTGTTGATAGCAAACCTGAGGACAAAGAGATTAATGAGCTGAAAAGCAGTCAGGATGATGAAGGAGAAGCTGAGACTACTGTAGGAGAAACTTGTGCTATTCCAGAGAAAGAGATAAAGGAGGAGTTACTGGAAACTGAAATTACAGTGCCTGAAAACATGGCCTTGGAAGATGCCAGTGTGGTGTCCCCTCTGAAGGCAGAAGGTGATTCTTTGGTGCTGGCGAGTGGGAGCCCCACCAGCATCCAGGCACGCTGCACGTGGTCTCCCTCAGCTTCCCCTTCCACCAGCATCTTGAAGAGAGGGGCAAAAAGAAACCATCCCGAGGATGACTCCCTGTCACCTGCTAACAAGGTATGGCTGTGGGAGTTGTGTGGCCCTTGGTTTGTGACAGCTCTGCAGTGTGACATGCTGAACTGTTGGGTTTCCTTGTGAAGCTGAGGTCTCCTTTTGGAATGTGCCAGCACTGGCAGACTTATGGGGGCTTGGGTGAGTGGGTTTAGTGTTGAGGCAGAGCCTGGAGCACTGCAAAAGCAGGGGCAGCATCCTCAGGGCCTCGCCCTGCACGCAGAGTTTCCTGTGGCAGGGAGGAGCCCACGGTCTGTCCTTGGGGGGAACATTGCCTGTGGCATTCAGGAACCTCTGTGGCTTCATTTCAAACTGCAAGTTGTTCCCAGGCCAGGTGGTTTGAGTTCACACTAAAGCTCCTCCTCCCTGCGACAGATCCGCCGAGTGTCCTTTGCAGACCCCATTTACCAGGAGGGGCTGGCAGATGACATCGACAGGAGGAGTCCTGTGGTCAGAGCCCACTCCTCACCCTCCTCCAGGAGCCTGAAAATCCTCTCCAGCATTCAGGTTAAGGTAACCTCTGCACACTTCCTGTGTCAGTGTCCTTGTTGTCTGCCATGGGGAATGTGGGCAGTGGTTGGAAACTGTTCTAAGAGAGAGGGTCAGTGCAAGAAGTAGCTGTAACTGCTTTAGACTGAACACACATACACTCTGAGGTAGCAGGAGGCAGTCTGAGAGTTAACTGAATTCCTGCTGTTAACTGAATTCCTTCTATTTACTGAATTCCTACAATCCTGAGAGATATTTTTTCCTCTTTTTCTATCCAGCACATTACCACTCCAACCAAAGGATTTCTGTCCCCAGGATCTCGTGCTCTTAAATTTAAGAGCTCAAAGAAGTGCTTAGTAAGAAGTGCTTTGGTTCATGTTTCTCTTCTATTTTTTTCCTGTATTTGGCTGTGTGATAGTTAATTTAACACTTTTTCTGTGTTACTCCAGATTGCAGAAATGGCCAAGGAGTCTCTGCCATGCCCTGTGGAATATGTGTACCCTGCCTTGGCTGGCTGCAAAGCTCCTGTTGATGTCATTTTACCTCAGATCACATCAAACATCTGGTAAGTGGGTTTTTCCTTTAAAGAGGACATTTCAATAGAAACTGAATTCTTACTGAACCTGCAGACCCACATTCTGTGAGAACTTGGACATCTTCAGTTTTTAAAGGGAGGGATGTTGCTTTGGTGGGGGAGAGGCTTGACTAGTTTGGAATTCTGCAAGTACTTTTTTGAAGACTGAAAAGCTTGTATACCCAGGGACAGGGAGTTTTCTCCATGTCATGTCCCAGGGCAGACTGTGACAGCAGTTGGAATTTTCTGTGCATTGAAAGCAAAGTGGGATTTTGAAGCAAAAAAAAAAAAAAAATCTACATTGCAAGTATACAGAGGCTGGGCACTTCCTAATTTGGTTTTTGGTCTGAATTTTGGTGAGTAAGTCAGGACAAACTGTAGAGGTGCAGCAGAAAGTGCTCAGAATGGCCTTTTTTAGTGTACTGGGCTCCTTCTCCTTCCACTCACACTGCACACAAATGGGCTTTACCCATTCCATGGTGGATACAGGATAAAGTGCACTTCTGTGTGTGTTTCTGCAGAGACACTCACCTGCTTTTCACTTTATTCCTGTAAGATTTCTTCCTGCTCCACCATGCCAGCCTGAGTTCTAGGATGTGTCAGGGTGGGTTAGGTTGGATATTGGAAAGAGGATTCTCCCCAGAGGGTGGTGGGCACTGCCCAGGCTCCCCAGGGCAGTGGGCACGGCCCCGAGGCTGCCAGAGCTCCAGGAGGGTTTGGGTGATGCTCTCAGGGACAGGGTGGGATTGTTGGGGTGGACTCTGATCCTGGTAGGTCCCTTCCAGCTCAGGATCTTCCATGATTCTCTGACAACAAACCCCTTTCCTCCCCTGCTGCAGTGCCAGGGGTTTGGGGCAGCTCATCCGAGCCAAGAACATCAAGACAGTGGGGGACTTGAGCACTCTGACAGCCCTGGAGATCAAAACCCTTCCCATCCGCTCTCCCAAAGTCTCCAATGTTAAAAGAGCTCTCAAGGGATACCATGAGCAGCAGGTAAAGCTGAATTTTAGTGCCCAGGAAGCCACTATTGGCCTTAAGGAACTGGTAACTTCCGTCATGGGAAATGATTTGGTTTTTTTACTTCCATTAAAAAACTAAAGCCTTATCCCTGCCTGTGTTCAGGGCATGGGAACACAAGGTTGGGTTACACTTACTAACAGGAGTGGTGATTGCATTTATTATGAGATTAAAACGTGTCCCACCATGTATCCTAATTTTATTTTTGTTATTCTAAAGGTGTTTATCTTGTTCTCTCCCAAAAATTGCTCAGGTAAAGTCTCGGGTGTTGGAGGAAATTGTGCTTGAAGATGCTGGAAAGCCTGTAAGTGACGTGGAGGATAAACCACTTTGTGGAGATGAAGAGAAACTTGCAACAGGTACCTCCTGGTGGCTTTTTGATATGCATGTGGAGGGTTCTGCTGCCTTAATTCTCTGAGGGGATGCTTTTGTTCCTATTTTGGGTGTGTTAGTAGCCCATATTAGCACACTGGATGCTGTTTTATGCAGCCCTGTAGCAATGACTTTAAAACTTAGGTATTTTGAGGGAAAAATGCTGGTTTTCCCTAAAGAAGCAAAGAATTGGGCAGGACTCAAGTAGTTCTGAACCTGAGCCAGGTGTCTCCTGAGTTGTTCCATGTTTAGCACCTGCTGGGGGTGCACAGGGACAAACGTGAGTGGAGATAATGAAGTGGTGCCTCTTCTGAGGGGGTGTGACAGGAGTGGGATGAATCCCTGGACAGCCAGCTGGGATTTGAGGGTGTAGGTTCTTACTTGGAGTCTCCTGTGCCCTTCTGGAGTTCGGCCTGGGAACTCAGACAGAGGAATCCATGTTTTTGCAACAAGAGACCGGCAGCAGAACAAAAGAGTAACTTCTCTTTAGCTGTCCAGTTTAAATGTGGGAGTTAAATGTGGGATTTGGGACAACACAGCTCAAAGGACACTGGCATTGCCTGACTGGGGTCAGATCGTTTCTGCCCTTGGAGCTGTTGCACAGTCATGATCAAACACAACAAAACTCACCAGAAGGAAGGGGAGGATGAAGCTGTGAGGGCTGACTTTGTCAGGAGCCTCCTTGTGTGGAACAAATACTGTGTAGGCTGCTGGAGGATGTTGTTTTGTACAAAGGAAGCTGGAATTCTGCTCGGATTCCCCTGCCCTGACCTCTTCCCCTTCCTTTCAGCCTTGCCTGAGCCGGTGCTGCTGAACACGAGTGACCAGCCCCCAGCAGACCTCCTGAGCCAGATTGATGCTCTTGCTGCCCAGCTCAGCTCCCAGGATCTCCACAGCTATTCGGGGAGCCAGCTCTTCCACATGCAGGAAAAACTTGCTGGCATGTCCACCTGCATCCTGAAAAACCTGCAGGCCCGCTGGAAGTCGCCGCCCCACGACAGCTCCCTGTAGCTGCTTCTGGGGGCTCGGGAAGGAGGAGTTTGTTACAACAGGTTTTTCCCCCCCCCCAGCTGGTTTTTTTTACTGGTGAATTACTCCTTAAACTGTGCATTTTTTACCAGGAGATTTTCTAACACCTCCATGAATTTATTGTCACAGTTTTGGGTTTTTTTCCCCTTACTCTTTTTTTGTTGTTGTTGGTTTTTCCCCCCCATAATTCATGGGACCATTTCCTCCCTGTCAGAGGTATCTGTCTTGTATTGCTATGCATGTTTCTTTCAGGCACTGAAAGAAAACTTGACAAAAGTTGTGCAATAGCAAAGACTGTGAAACCAAACCAGCAGAGTAGTTAAATTATTTTTTTCAACCCCGAAGTGTTCTTAGTGCTGCAGACTCTCCTGTGGAGCTCTGCCCACCTGCTGCCCCGGGAGCTGCTGGGACTCTGCCAGGGTGGCTCTTTTGGCACATGTGAGGTAAGCTGGGCTTAATTCCTTACGGCAGGAACCCGGGATTTGTACTGGATCTATTTTTCCATGTATTTTTGTATGACACACTGAGCAGTGGTAACGGAATGTTGCGTGTACAGGCAAAGACTCCGGGCTTTGCCCCGTGTCCTTTGGTGGCAGCAGTTCTCCTGGGGGAGAAGGCTTTTCCTTGGGGGAAAAATGAATGGATTTGGCAAGAGCTTCTTGTATATTGTGTACAGACTGACAGCAGATGTTGGTTAATAATTTATGATTGGAGTTATAATTGCATGGAATGCATTGCTGCTTCTCGGAGACCTTCAGCGAGAGTTCCCGGGTTTTCCTCTGGAATTCTGATCTGTATATATTGTACTGTAGCTATCAAAGTGGATGTTTATTGGAAGGAACTGCTGCAGGTGGTTTTAGGACTTACATGTGGGCAAAAATAAAAGAGAAAATACTTCCCAGACTTGTTCATAGCCTTGTGGTTTGGTGGTTCTGGGGTTTTGTCTGTTCAGCTGCCCCTCTGGATTCCCAAGGCTGGGAGAGCTCTGGGGAGGTCACAGTGCTGCTCTAAGGTAGGAGCAGGTGCTCAGGGGTGGAGGGGGATCTTGGCAGCAGGACTCTGAGTGTTCTGTTTCTGTGGCTCACAGAGAAAAGGAACAGGACAAAGAGGTGACCTGGAGTTACAATGTGAAGTTGTCCATAGGTTTTTGTGCTTTCCTGAAAAGGTAATTTTGATCCTAAATGTGCCTCCTTAGCTGGGTTGAGCTCTTGCATCCCATGACCTGTACAGGTAAGTGTTGTTCCTAACATGTGGAATGGGTGTTAACATCCTGTCCTGTTCCTTCCCACCCCCCTCTTTGCTCAGTAAAGTGTGTGAGCTCCATTCCTGTTTGCAGCACAAGGGACCCCAGCCATCGTACTGCAGAAACATCAGCTTTATTCAGTCACTAATGTACAAGAACAGCTTTTGACCCCAGAACAGTTGCACCAAGAGCACATTCATGAGACCTCAGCAAGCAGGAGGAGAGGGCTTGTTTTTCCCTCCCCAAACAAATTGGTTTGAAATACTAAGATTAAATGTTGCCTATATGGGAAAGGAGGTGAATAGATTTAAACACATAGCCCAGGAAATAGTTTTTAGAGAATGAATAAGGTGATGCTTGGGAGTCTTAGTCTTTAGTGCCAGTATCAGATTTGGGGGATACTGGACTGCAGGTGTAGCATAGTGCTGTATTACGGTGTGTGATGTTGAAATGTTGGAAATTCCAGGTAACGTCTGAAAAAAGTTGGTTTGTTTTTTTGGTTTTTTTTTGCATTGGAAGGAATGCAAAGTCTTTTTTTTACAGGCGATTCTTGCAGGATGTTGTGAGACAGGGTTTGGGGGGTGCTTTGCTGTGCAGCTGCTCAGAGGGCCTCCACGTAGTTGGCGGGCAGCATGCCGGTCTGGCCGCTGCGCTGCACCGTGCCGTACATCCAGCCCTCGTCGATGGCCTGCACGTTCACGATGGTGTCGCCGTCCTTGAAGGAAACCTCGTCCGCGTCCGCCGCCGTGTAGTCATACATGGCCCGGTACGTCTTCTGTGGGGACAGGGCACAGAGGGGCCTCTTACACCTCACAGCACGGCTGGGCTGGGAGGGGGCAGAGCAGGCAAACCGTGCTGCTCTTTGAAATCGGCATTTGCATTGCTCTCTCTTGCACCTCCTGCTGCTAACTTAGTTTTGCGGCTGTTAACGGGTTTACTCTGTGCGCTCATTTTTATCACCTTATGGCTGGTCGGGGGTGTTCGCTGGATGAAGCAAATGACTGTGTTGAGGTGTGAAATACCTTGTCCTCTTCCCTCCCAGCCCCTCCCCTGGGTACTGAGCGCAGTGGTTACCTCGAGCACCACAGCTCCTGTGTGTGCTGGGGACACTGAGCCTGATGGTTGCAGAGTGGATTCGAGCAGGAGTAGCCCTGGGCAGCTCCAGTGTAAACCTTCAGGTGCTGCCTCCCAGCAGGCTTTGGGAGGCAAAGCCATACCCACTGACCTGTATCTACTCCAGACTCAGTCTTGGGAGTAGGAAAAAGTACTAATTCAAAGTTTTAAGGTGCTAATTCAAAGTTTTCAAGTACAGGTGAGAGTCTGTCCCACTTCAGTGAGTGTTACACCTTCAGCCCAGGGGGGCAGGAAGGTTACTGACTTAATCCTGGACTAGCACAGTCTGAAGCACCCTGGACCGTGGCTGTTGACCCCTCCAGAGCTGTGCAGTGTGGGGAGGCAGCCAAGCCCCTGCTGGAGCCGAGTCCCAGTGCCAGGCTCAGGTACTCACCCCAGTGGTGGAGGGGTGGGAGGGCACCGAGGACACCGTGGTTTGCTGGGTGGCCACCGAGGACGAGCGTTGTTGGGGCAGCTCAATGGTTTTCACCTGCTTGTAGCCCACTGCAAAGGGAAACAGACAGTGTGGTTTGTACAGAGCTGGTGTGGTTACAGCTCGGGGCCAGGGCAGGGGGTGGCTGGGGGTGCTGAGGCACAGAGGGTGCCCGTACCTGTGGCCGTGGTGGTGAAGAAGCCCCCGTTGCTGTAGTAGGACAGGCGCTGGTCGGTGCCCTCGGAGGGCTCTGATTTCTCGTCCCCCGCGCCGCTGATGCTCAGGGCGCTGGCCGAGCGCGAATGGTCCCGGCTGCGCCGCTGTGCCTGCACTGCGGGCACACAGGAACACGCTCACCACACCCACAAACCCCCCGGGGGAGTTAATGGCTCCTCCCTCGTGGTCCCAGGGATAATTTTAAGTGTTCCATGGGCACCATGCTGAAGTTCTGCTCTTCAATAATCAGTATTTTTATCCTTTCTCCAGCCCCTTAGTCCTGGCTACTTCCAAAACGTTCCAGTTATCCCACACTTCCCTTCCTTCTCTGACAGCTCTGAGCCCACCTTGTTTTCTGCTATTCAGGTATTTTTCCTCTTAACGAGCAGCAAAGGAGCTAAAAAACCCCAAAAGGTAACTGAGAACAGCATTGTTAGTTATCGCCAAAGGAAGCAGATGCTGTATCGTAGAAACAGTCCTCTTCAGGCCTCTCTTGGGTCAATTTATGACAGGAAGACTAATAATGTATTTTTTTAAAAGCTAGTTCTGTTGGTGAGGAGCAGCTACAACCCCTTTCTCCTCTGTCCCCCGTCACCCCTGAGCTCACAGCCCCCAGAGCTGCAGGAGCATGACCCCTGTTCTGCCCTGCCCACGGGACACACCTGAGATCATGTGCAGGCTCCGGGACTGGATGTTGTCCTCGGCCGGGTCGTAGTCGAAGACGGAGCCGGGGTTGGTGCGCCAGACACGGAGACCTGGGGGAGACACGGGAGCTGGGGCAGCACTGGTGGGGCCTGGGGAGCAGGGACAGCAGCTGGGGGCAAACTGGAAGTGCCCAAGGCCAGGCTCGAGCAACCTGGAATAGTGGAAGGTGTCCCTGCCCAAACCAGTGTGGGATGCCATGAAAGCACATTCCTTTCAGAAATTTGTATTTCTGAATTCTGCAGCACCAATAAGGCTTTTTTACATTTCGTCTACATCAGGGTCTTTAATATGCACAGAGATGAAGTTAAAAATAGAAGCAAATACAAATGTAGTGTTACAGTGTCAGGCTGGGGCCAGGCAGAGCACAGGTGAGTTGCAGCTGCTGTGAGAGAACACTTTCAAAGGAAATGAGAGAAACATCACCCCCAGGTAATGATGAATTAGAACTGGGGTGGCTGAGGTTGAAGTTAAACCACTCATCCAGGGCTGCTTGTGTTGTGGAAAGGAAGTGAGGTCCTGCTTACGTGGGAGGTGCTGGGGTCTGTCTAAAGCCCTACCTGTGAGATTCTCCTGGTCCTGGTCCACGCGCTTGCGCTCCATCTCCACCACCCTCCTCTGGATGCCCCTGTAACTGATGTCGCTGAAGTCCTGCATGTTCTTCTTCACGCGCTCCGTGATGGGGTCGGTGACCACGGGGGTGAAACTCCCTTTGCTCTTCTCAAAGTCCTCGTGGTATTTCACCTGCAGGTCAAACAGACTGTGATTCCTGCCTCCCTGAGCCTTCCCAATCCAAGGACCCAATCCCAGCCTTGCTTTAGCATTAAAGATTTGGGTCAGCTGTCCCTTGTCCCTGAGCTGCGGAGCAGCCCCGTATTTACATTTAGCTCCTTCCCCAGGCAGGCCCTGTGGAGCTGCCCTTACTGTGGAGATGTGTTTCTGGCTCTCCCTCACGCGCCGCATCTCCGGCGTATCCAGCACGTACGCGGCTTTGCCTTGGACCTGCTTCCGGAAACTGTCCGAGTACAGGACCTGCCGGGGGACAGGAAGCACACAACCCTCTCAGGATTGACCTCTGCAGCTCCAGGCAAGCAAAGAAAGGCCTCAGGGAGGCCAGGCCCAGGTTTTTATGTGGGTTTTGATACAGAATGTCGGGGATCTCCTACTGAAGAACCACCATTTTCTGTGTCGCAAAATACAGGAGCACTAAAACCAAAGGGGACTCAAAGGCAACATAGTATTTGAATTTTAACAGTTTAAAAATTGCCCAAACTCCAGTTAATCACAAGGAATACGCTAAAAAATTCCCCAGGGTTACTTCATCACATCTGAGTGAGGATTTCAGGGGTAAGATGTGACTGGTGTGTTTTCTGGCTTGGCTGAGCAAGACTTACCGAGCTGATGTTCTCCTGGTTGCGCTTGGCTCTTTCCATCTCTGGAGTCAGAGGTGTGGGAGTGCCCTTTGCCATGTGCTCCTTGTACAACACCTGCACAGCACAAACACAGCTCAGAATTCCAGGAAGAATCCCAGCTCTTGTGGGAGTGGGGTTATTAAAGCAAACCCAGCGCTGCAGGATAGAGACAAAGCGGCTTGAAAAGTTACTGGCAAAAGGTGAAAAAAATCCAAAGGAAAATAGGCAAAACTGAGGAAAACTGGGAGAGTGAGGCTGAATTAGAGTGGATTTGGCTCAGGATGGTTATTTTGGATACAAAGGCCTGGCAGGTCCTGCAGTACCGAGCTGATTTGTTCCTGGTTGCGCTTGACTCGCTCCATCTCCGGAGTGACCGGGCTGGGCGTGGCCTTCCCTAAGCCTTCCCTGTAGGCAACCTACAGACCACAAAGGAATTGTCACCAGGGTAAAACCCACAAACTGGCACGTTACTGGGTTTAGAGTCAACACCATCCGTTAGGAGAGGGAAGAGAGTCAGGAAGAAGAGTATTAACAAGTTACACGACAAAAAAACCTTTGGAAGAGGTGACTTGCTAAAGGAGAAATTAGAGGGTTAAATAAAACCAGGTTATTAAGAAGTTCTCTATCACATCCTCTCATGTTAAGCACTTCACTGGGATCTCTGGGAAGCGTTTCCTGGGGGAAATACCGAGCTAATCTGTTCTTGATTGCGTTTGACTCTCTCCATCTCAGGGGTGACGGGCGTGGGGGTCGCCTGCCCCACGTTCTCTTTGTACAACACCTGTGGGATACAGAACATGCATCCAGGGTCTTAAAATCCCCTCATGGAAAGGGGCCGAACACAAAGGATTACTTGGTTATCAAATGGCCAAAATGTCAAACATTTAGTGCTGCCACGAGGGGTGAGAAACACAGACTGGGAGAAAAGCTGGGGTTCCCAAAGCCAGGCTCTGCCCAGGGGCTGGGGTGCTGAAGGGAGCCTGGTCCTGGCCTAGAGAACTGCTCAGGAAATGTTTAAGCTGTTTCTTTAGCTGTCTGACCTTTTCTGGGAGGGAGGTGGCAGTTTTGTTGCCACACTGTCCCAAATTCAGGTGTCAGGGATGGGTGTTTTTCCCTGAAGTCAAATCGCTCTGGAAATCCAATGAAAATTGAGATAATAAATATAAACCTGAATATCCCTGAGCAACCTGGTCTGGTGGAAGGAGATGGGCTATAAGGTCCCTTCCAACCCCAATTCCTGATCTCCACCAAGAGGTCTTTGAGCTTGTCTGGATAGAACCCACAAATGCACAAACTGAGTTGTAAAAGAGCCCTAAAATTGTGGAATCGCACCATTAATTCTGTTTTAGAAGGAGCAATTAATTTGCAGAAAGAAATACACCAATATTGTAAGTTAAACTCGGCTTTGAGGCAGGAGTTAGGCTGTTATGTCTAAAGAGAGAAGCACAAAGCAAACAAAGAGCTGAGCTGAGGTACCGAGCTGATGATCTCCTGGTTGCGTTTGACTCGCTCCATCTCGGGCGTGATGGGGGTCGGGGTCACTTTGCCCATGTTTTCCTTGTACAAAACCTGCAGGATACAAAGTCATTAAAGAGGGGAAAAAGGCACAGGAAAACAAAGCAGAACGTTCAGAGACAGGGTTAGAGGAGCTGGAGCTTTGCCATTAATCCGGGCTGCAGGAATGGGCCCGGTGTGGAGTCAGCTGTGTGGGAACACACGCGGAGTGAGAAAGGGTTAAAAAAAAAAAATCAACCAGAAAAACAAAACCCATCCAAAAGGGATTTTTTTTTTTTTTTTTTAAGTAAGATCCTGCTTCAGACAATGTTAAGGAGAAGCCTTTGGGCTTGTGTCTGGCTCCCTTCTGCAGTTAATAAGCACGGGCTGCTGAGTGCTCTAGTGGTGTTAAACACCTCGCTGAGGGTTCAGCACGTGTTTCCCTGGGGCAGTACCGAGCTAATGATCTCTTGATTGCGTTTGACTCTCTCCATCTCGGGGGTCACGGGGGTGGGGGTGGCTTTCCCTATGTTCTCTTTGTACAACACCTGTGGGGCGAGAGAAAGAGCCAAAGAAAGTGACAGTAAGTACAGAACCAGCTCTCCCTGCACGGTTTGTCCCCTTGGATTTAGTTTCTCACGGCCCAGGTATTTTTAAAGCAGGTCCTTGACGCTGTTTTAGTAGTTTTGCAGCCTGGTTTTAACTCCTCATAGTAAATCATGTAAGTACTGCATCAGTGAGCACTAAATACCACATGGAGAGGCTGGGAATGTTATCAATATTTACATTAATTGCCTTAAGATAAATGGCAGCACTGCAGAGAAACTGAGGGGAGCTTAAGTCTTTTTAGAATTAGAATTGGACATTAAAACCACTCTTAAAAACCAAGATAAACCAGAACAAAAGTCAAAGTTTAAACCCGGGTAAGCCATGAGTAAGAAGTGCCCCTGCTCTGAGCTGGGTCAGTGCTATTTTGGAATAAATCCCCTTCTCTTCAAAGTGTTAAGAAGTGCTTTTAGAGAGCGTTAAGGGCGGGGTCTCTGCTGAAGTACCGAGCTACAGATCTCCTGGTTGCGTTTGACCCTCTCCATCTCGGGGGTGACGGGGGTGGGGGTCCCCATCCCCACATTCTCCTTGTACAACACCTGGACAACAAAGAGCAGCCAAAAAACATCATCACCACTCAAAAAACCGACGAAATCCATCCTTTCCCGGGGAAGGGGAACCTCCAGCCCACCCTCTGCATCCAGCTGGGAAGGAGCCTGTCCCTCTGCCGGGAGCAAAGCAGGACACAGAGCAGCGGATAAAAAACACATACAAAGGAAAAAGGAAGGTGGAACAGGGAGCAAAAGGGTTACAAACAGTCCAGATAACGTAAATCAGTTGTAAATAACTTATCAATAACTCCATCAGTGAAGAAGTGGCGGGTCAGTAAGGCTGGAAAATGGGAAGAGAGATGTTGTTACAAGTGGATAACACGGAATAAGAGTTGGTTACAGGGCCAGGGGGGCTGAGCAGGGGCAGGGGGTGCAGGTCCAGGACCCCCCCAGGGCATCCCCGTGCCCGGCCTGTCCCAGCACAGCACCCACAGCAGGAAGGGCTGCTCTGGGGGTGCTGAGGGGCCTCCCACACCTGGCCTGGGATAGGAACCAGGAACTGGGGGTGCTCCTCAAACCACAGCAGGCTGAGCCCCAGTGCTGCCCCCAGGCACTGCCCCGACCCTGGGGAAGCACCAAACACAGCACAGCAGGGCAGACACACCAGTGCAACTCCCTGCCCACCCAGCACGTCCCACTGCCCACACCCAGCCAGTCCAGTTCCCAGGGTTCCCATGGAGAAAGGAAGGAAAACCAGGGAAAATCCCACCACACAGAGCAAAAGTGAGGATTGTTGGGGCCGAGGGAAGGAAAACAGGGTGGGCTTTTTAAGAGTTAAAAAAAAAGGTACTCACACTCAAAAAGGTGGAATTCAAATATTAAAATACCATTAAAAGAAAGGAACAAAAACCAGGTAAGTAAATAATTATGAAGGAGAAAAATAATCTCAAAGGGAGCAGGATATTATTTCTTGGGTGAGTTGATTACAGGGAAACAAGAATATTGCTTTATGCGTTAAAAAGTATTTTAAAAGAGATTAAAAGGGATCTTTTGTTTTTTGCTTTTCAAATTGAAAAATACCGAGCTAATGTGCTCCTGGGTGTGCTTCACCCTCTGCATCTCGGGGGTCACAGGGATGGGGGTGCCCGTGCCAGGCTCCTCCTTGTACATCACCTGGGGGCAGCAAGGGCAGAGGGAGAGAGAGAATAAAACCAACAGCCAGGAGAGAGGAATTCTGACACATCCTGGATAAACAGGGATCAATATAGCCCTGAAAATAAACACTGGTTTAAAACTCTGTTACACTGACCAGACTGAGGCTCAAGGGGGGTTCAGATAGATGGGATATTGGGACGGAATTGGTGGCTGGGAGGGTGGGCAGGCCCTGGCACAGGCTGGCCAGAGAAGCTGTGGCTGCCCCTGGATCCCTGGCAGTGTCCCAGGCCAGGCTGGAGCACCCTGGGCTATGAAAGGTGTCCCTGCCCAGGGCAGGACAAGATGGGCTTGAAGGTCCCTTCCAACCCAAACCATTCTGGGATTCTGTGATTCCAAGAATTCTCCCAAACAGTTAAACCTGGGCAGTATTTAGAAGATTGAAGCCCAACATAAATGCCAATTAAGTCCTTTCTTATCCTTTCATCAGCAGCAAAGGAAACATTTTCCTGACCACAATTGTGTCACTGGAGAAGCAAGACCTGATGCACCTTCCAGACACCTTCCCTGTGCACACACACCTCAGCTGTTATATCTATATAATATTTATATATATAATTACTGGAGCTCTCTGTTTTCAAGGGCACTTCCCCACCTTTACAAACACCCCAACCCCACTGATTTTCCCCCTGTACTTGTGTTACCAACACCCCCAGGACCCTTCCCACCTCCAGGGGTTTGGGCCACTCTCCCTGCAACAACATCAACCATTTCCTAAAGGAAGAGGCATCAAATCCAACACAGAAGGAAGAAAGGTAGCAATTCCATGGGATTTCCCCATCCCACACCTAGCAGAGCACAGGGAGGGAGCAGCATCAGGTCACACTGAGGTCACAGCCACTAGTTTGGGGTAAGAAATAAATACTCCAGTTATTATATGTGGAAAAAACAGGGGAAAACCAATAATCAAGTAAGTAATAAAGGGAAAAGCAGATAATAAAAAACATGTCAAGAGAAAGATGGGAGAACAGGGAAAATCATTAGTGAGCTGGTTCTAATCAAAACAAAGTAATTACAGAGGAAAAAACAAGGAATGGGATGTCGTTCTGTGAATCGATTACAAGGAAATACAGCAGGAGAATTTGGGTGTTAAGAGCATTTTAAAAAGGATTAAAAGGGATTTTTTTTTGCTTTTCAAATTCCAAATACCGAGCTCAGGTTCTCCTGGTTGTGTTTGACCCTCTGCATCTCGGGGGTCACAGGGATGGGGGTGCCCGTGCCCGGCTCCTCCTTGTACAACACCTGGGGGGCAGCAGGGGCAGAGAGGTGAGAACAGGGAATCCTGCCCCGGGAGGCACTTCCTGGGGGTCTGTGGCACTGAACAGGGCAGAAAGCAGGGAAAGCAGGAGGGAGGAACCAGTTAATCGTTGTGATCCCTTAAATACAGGGGAGGAGAGAGCTGGGAATGCACATCCGACTGCTGAGAGGGGCTCCGGCAGAGCAGGGAAGGGTTAACGGGAGGGAACGAAGCCACTTAGAGAGAAAAGGGGGGTTAAAAGTGCAAAACACCTTAAACTGCAGGAAAAAAAATTACTGGGCATGGAGCATCGAGTGTTATAAGAAAAATCCTTGGGAAACCAAGTAAAAAAAACACAGCCCAGAGTAACCAGACACAGCCCAGAGGGGATGGGTTGGGAAGCTGAGGAGCATTGGAATTCCAAGGATACCGAGCTCAGGTTCTCCTGGTTGCGTTTGACCCTCTGGATCTCGGGGGTGACCGGAACGGGGGTGCCAACCCCCAACCCCTCCTTGTACAACACCTGGGGAGCAGGAACAGCAAATCACTGGGGAAGGGAGCAGAAATCACAGGCACAGGGAAAATAAAGGGGAAAGGGAAAATTAAATCAAAGGTGACGGGGAAGAAGAGAAAGGGGAAGAAAAGGACAAAAAGGAAAATGGGAAAAAAAGAGAAAGGGGGGGGAAAAAGGGAAAAGAAAAAAAAAAACGGGAAGAAGAAAAAAGGGAAAAAAAGAAAAAAGGGAAAAAAAGAAAAAGGAGAAGGAGGAGAGAGTAGGGTGATGATGTAACCCTGGGAAAGGTCCAGGCATGGGAAGTGGTTCTGCCAGCCTGGCTCAGATCCCACACAAAGTCCCAGGGAACACCGGGAGCCCCTTCCTGGGCTGTGCCAGGAGCACAAATACTCCAGGGAAATACTCATTCCTACAGCAGCTTTTCCAGCTATAAGCCAAGTTCTCACCCTGGAGTTTCCCGGAGCTCCCCACACAGCAGAGCAGGCAGAGACACAAGGTTGGTTTGCTCCCAAACCATTCCATGATTCCCCAGCCCAGGAAGTTAAGAGCTCATTTTCCACTGCGGGAGTAAGGCTGGAGGTGTGGGAAGGGCGGATTGTAATTGAGGAGTACAGTGACACCCCCCCACACCATGGATATTCCCTTGGGAAGGAAAACAGGGCCCCTCAAGTGCTTTCACTACTGAGGGTCAAATCTCCTGGCTGGAACAGGTGACTGTCAGGTTAAATGGAGTGACAAGGAAAATACCGGGACTCTGGCAGGGTTTTAGGGGCTTCCTTAAGGAGAGGCTGTTCCAGGTTCCCCCGGGAATGGGAAGGGCAGCTGGAGGGGTTTGCCTGGCATTTGGCAGGGGAGGGGTGTTCTGGCTCAGTACCGAGCTGATGTTCTCCTGGTTGCGCCGCACTCGCTCCATCTCCGGCGTCACCGGCGTCGCGGTGCCGGTGCCTAAACCCTCCTTGTACAACACCTGTGAGGGACGAGACAGTTCCCACAACACCCCTCAGCACAGGCACAGCCACCCAGGGCGGCCCCGCCTGGGTTACGGCCAGGTTAGAGCACTCCTTAATTCACTTCACACCTGATCGGGGACCGGATTAAGGGATTATTCTGTGAACAGGCGCCGGCAGAGAAGAGAAGATAAAGGTCAGGATAAACACCCACGTTAAAGGCACTCGGGGTCTTAGAAAGAAGGAACGCAGGGGAAGGTGTCAATCCCCCCGGGGCACAAACAGGGATATCAATGAGTTATTGATTATTTGCACCGCCAGGGCAAAGCCAGGGCCGAGCCAGTGCGGGAGGAGGCGCGTTAGGGTGTTACTGGGCAGGGCGAGCACAGCCCGTCCCCAGTGCGGGCCAGTACCGAGCTAATGTGCTCCTGGGTGTGCTTCACCCTCTGCATCTCGGGGGTCACGGGCGTGGGGGTGCCCGTGCCCAGCTCCTCCTTGTACATCACCTGCAGAACAGAGCCACAGTCACGGCCTCACCCCGTGCCCAACGCCCACCCTGTCCCCCAGCCCAGAGCTCTGAGTGCCACGGCCAGGCCTGCCTTGGGCACCTCCAGGGCTGGGCACTCCAACCCTCCCTGGGCAGCCCCTGCCAAGGCCTCACCACCCTTTCCATGGAGAATTCCTCCTCCTGCCAGGGAGTTGCAGAGCTCCCAACTCCACAAGAGCTGCAGAGCAGTGGGAGACAGAACTCCCCTGGGATCACCAGTGCCCAGTTTCTGTCCCTCACTGTCTGCACACCCACCAGCTCAGCAGAGCCCTTTGGCTCCGCCGTGCTCAGCACCTCACCCACACTTCAAGCTTAAACATTCCACTGACCTCAGGCTTTGCTTTCCATCTTAGTTTAGGAAATATAACAAAATTACTTTTAAGGCACTCAACATTTCTGAGTCTCTTTCATGGTATCAACACCTTTTGCAGACAATTTAATCTAGAAATAATAATTCTGGGCTTTACTCATCTTGATCTCCATGCCCATTTGTTTGCTACAGCAGTATTTCATTTTTACCATATTTATTGTCAGATCTCTAGCAAGGAGAACAACTGAGTGTTGCCACTCATGTTATTAGGTTTGATTTCACCTGTAATTGTTTAAATTCAAAACAACTGTCTTTTATCATGGAAGGAGTTGTATAGAAGAAACCTGGTTTAAACCCCAGCCTTGTAGAAATACCTGACAAACCCATTCATGGCTCTTGTAAGTAGCAAAGCACTTGCACCAAAACAAGATAACCAAAACAAACCCCACCAACTCTCACTGCTTGATATCATTGAAACAATAAAAAAATACAAAAATAAAGCAACCCCAGCAGGGGAAAACAGAATCATGCAGAATGTTGGAAAAAACATGAACAAACAACTCAGCTGTGCAACAGTGAGCTGTGAAACACTGTAGTGGTTGCTGAAACCCACATTTAACCCAGCCTGGGAAGGGCCAGGGTTTGTTTTCCCTCAAAGCTGTCAGAGATTTTGTGGCCACAAAGAGGCTCCAATTGGGTTTTTCCCACATTCCTACCTGCTGCATTTCCCCCAGATTAGTGACAACCATAACCTGGGTCATTTTTGTGTCTAGTTCTGTTTAGGAAAGGTCACAGAATGAGCACGGGAAGTGATGGATTTGTGCCAATTACTGCAGAATTCAGGGATTTCAACTCCCTGCTGCTCAGCACGGGGATTTGGGAGACTCTTCCCAACGCTGGGCTGGGCTGGGGGGACACAGAGAGGGCCCTACCGAGCTGATGTGCTTCTGGGTCTCCTTGACGCGCTTCACCTCCGGCAGGTCGGGGATGGGCGTGCCCTTCCCAATGCTCTCCTTGTACTTGACCTGCAAAGGACAGGCAGGAAACAGGGACAGGATTTACACAGAGCCACTGGATGGATTCACTATGGATCAGAAGGAGCATTATCCTGAGCTCGTGGAGAGGGAGAGTTTAAAGGACCTCATGGGCTGCAACCCGAGCAGGAGCTGCTGGTAAAGGATTCCCATCACCTTCCCAGGAAATCCAGTACAAGGCAACTTCAACTCGAGTTCCTGGGAGTGCCACTGAAAGAGTCTCATAAAACCAGCTGGAACCTGATCCCATTTGGCCTTTCTGCCAGTGGAGGGAGGGTTTGGGCTGTGCCAGAATCCCCTCACACACTGCAGTGCTCTGCTGGGCACAGCAGCGAGGGCAGCTCTTCACAAGGACACCCTGACCACATTATCGTGCAGGAACAGTGACTGAAATGTTAGTGTTTTAGACTGAAACAACACCAGCATTCAAAAAAAGCACACAGTGCATTTAGGAGCTTTGCAAGAGAAGGAATATGTAGAATTAACCTGACTTTAGAGTGCTAGAATTTGACAGACTGTCAAAGCTTGACAGGACAAGCTTCAGTGAGGCTGGGGACACTTGCTGGCCCTGACAGCTCCAGACAAGCACACGGTGACACACACAGAAACTGCACCCAGAGGCTCCTGAGCAGCGGCACCAGGAGCAGATGGACACCAGTGAGCACTGGGGGACCCCAGGGCCAAAACTGGGCCACCCTCACAAGGGAGTTGGACCTGGGACAGAGGGTGACAAACTGGGAGGGGGTTGGCTGGTCCACCCAACAAGGGCTGTGCTGCATCCAGAGGGACAGGGCAGGCTGGGGAAAGGGACTGAGAGGCAGCTCAGGAAGTTCCACAGGGGGAAATGCCAAGTCCTGGAACTGGGAGGAATAACCCCATGCTGGAAACACACTGGGAATAACTGGTTGGGAAGCAGCTTTGCAGAGAAGGACCCTGGTGACCCTCAGGGCAAAGGCCTTCCAACCCAAAGCATTCCATGACTCCATAGATTTATGAGTAAGGAGGGCACTCCCAGCAGGTGATCCTGCCCCCTCCACTCAGCAATGGTGAGGCTGCAACTGGAGTTGTGTGCCCAGCTCTGGGCTCCCCAGGGCAAGACATGGACTGGCTGGTGAAGCCAAAAAGAGGAGCAAGAGACAGGATCACCTTGGACAGGAGAAGAGTTTAGAGAGCTGGGACTCTGCAGCCTGGAGAAACTCAGCAATGTGTATAAATGCCCAGGGAGAAGGAATGGGGGAGAGGGAGCTGCTCTTTGGGAGCCCTCAGTGACAGGACAGGAGGGAATGGGTACAAATGGAAAAATGAAACAAAACAAACAAAAATCCCCAAAACACCACCAGAAAATTCGGTCTGACCACAGTAAAACACCTTTGTCCTGTGAGATGGTCAGATACTGGAACAAGCTGCCTAGAGAGGCTCTGGGATCTTTGTCCTTTGGGACTGTCAAAACCCAACTCACCCTAAGCAACCTCCAGCTGATCCTGCTCGAGCAACAGGGTTGAGATAGATGATCTCAACAGGTCCCTTCCAACCTAAATGATTCTTTGGCTCTGTCCAAACCATATTTGGGATGAGATTAAAATGCTGGCAAGAGCTCTCATGGTTTAGAAATGGGTTATAAGTAAGAAACTGAGTGTTAATCATTAGAAAGATGACTGTTAAAGTAACAAGAAGAGGCAAAAACTTGAAGAAGGTCACCCCAAGAGGGTGGGTTATTGCCAAACGACTGTTAGCAGCATGAGAAGAAAAAAAACATAGAAAAAGAAATATTATTTCAAGTGGAATTAGCAGTGGTAGAGGAGTAAAAATCAATTCTTTTGTACCGAGCTGATATTATCCTGGGTTTGTTTAACTCTCTGCATCTCTGGGGTCTTTTCAATTGTGGTTCCAGTTCCAATCTCTTCTTTATACAAAATCTTAACATTTAGAATGAAGACAACAAGGTTAAGCATCCAAAACACAACATTGCTGCTCCCAGAGGGGCAATTTGGACACAACAGGGCAGCTGAAAGGACCAGCTCCATTCAGTGCCTGTGGCCTCGCTCAGGTCTGAGCACCATTTGTGGGGGGAAAAGGGGCTGATCATTTCTATCTGATGTGTGTTTAGTAAAATATCATTTGTATAATAAATCACATATATTTCAGTGAATATCTGAGCAACCTGGGATAGTGGAAGGTGTCCCTGCCCATGGCAGGACAAGATGGGCTTGAAGGTCCCTTCCAACCCAACCCATTCCATAATTGTACAATCCCAACACCTGTAGGCTGATTTTAGGATTGGGGATTATTCCTTGCTCTAATTTGTTTTATACAAGTGTTCTCCACTCTGTTATGTACTTTACTAATGGTGCTGGAGGCAAAATTCTACAAGAGACTTGAGGCACTTGATGGCAACAGGAAATGGGAAACAAATGAGGCAGACAGTGCACGGGGGCCACAGGACAGGAACACACTCACGGGGTGGCAGGGCAGAGGAAAATGGGTATTCATTATACTAATTAATTACAGGAGTGACTGCTTAACTGTATCAAGGAGTGCAATCAGGGCACTCCCCAAAGCACAGGAGGTAAAACCACTGTGTCTAACTGCACTGGACCTGGAAGAGGAGCAGCACAAGCAGCCCTGTAACTCCACATGGGCCACATTTGGGGTGCCCAAGGAGTGACCTACCGAGCTGAAGTTCTTCTGGTTCTCTTTCACCCGCAGCATCTCTGGGGTGTCCTGGACAACTGTCACTTTGCCTTTGCTGTTCTGCAGGTCTGACTGATACTGGAGCTGTGGAAGGGGTTCAGATGAAAGGTCAGAGTTCTGTTTGAAGCTGAGACACAGCCCTGTGTTTCTGCAGCCCTGTGCTCACCATGCTGAAGTTCTTCTGATTCTCCCGGACTCGCTGCATTTCTGGGGTGTCAGCCACAGGCACATAGTGGGGCATGCTCTTCTCTGCTTCTTCCTTGTATTTTTTCTGATGGAAAACCCCAAATATATTAAAACAGAAACCACAGAAGCAGTGACAGAGAAGCTGGCATTATTGCTGTACAATGCCCATCGGTGTCGAGATACAAGTACTCCTCTGCCTGCTGTAAACTGAGATTATGCCTCTGTGTAATTAATTCAAATATTAGGTTATTAAGGAGTGCATCATTAAGCTAAATCTACTCAGAAAAAAATTAGCTTTGGTATTGCAAAGTATTACAGAGCATTAAAGGAAATTAATTTGATTATTGGAGTGGAATTTCAGAGTGAGGTGCCACATCACAGCTCTAGAGAGATTTGCTTCCTGGTGTGTCCTGAAGGGGGTCAGAGGTGGTTATTCAGGTGCCCAAATTAGTATGTCCTGGCCAAGGAACAGTGATTAAGTTGCTTCACTCAAGATACCTGGCTGGAAAGGTTCTTGACCTGCTGGGCATGAATAATCTCTGGAGTATCAACAACACTGGTGTAGTTGGCTTTCTCCATTTCTGCCAATTGTTTGTATTTGATCTGTCGGGCAAAGCTCACGTTTAGGTGCCTCAGCCACCTCTGCACAACCACCTGCCCTGGCTGTCAGCACAAGGCACTGGGTTCCCTCCCAGCAGGGGGGTCAGCAGGGGGCTCAGCAGGGGGCTCAGCCCAGGGCTCAGCCCAGGGCTCAGGGCCCCACTCACCTGGCTGGCGATGTCCGTGGCGTTCCTCGCCCGCACGAAATCCGGCGTCTCCAGAGCCAGCTCTGTCAGGCCTTTCCCTCGGATTTCTAACTCCAAGGCTTTCTTGTACTCTTTCTGCAGATGAAGACAGGGAGGAGGTCATGGCAATGGGAATGGAATACCTTCAGGTTCCTGAGCACACCACAGGACAGGGATGCCACCAATTCCAGCTCACAATTAAACGCAGCCACTGAAGGTGCACCCCAGGACTCAGACCTTGGTTTAGTCCCTCGGTGGATTCAGCCAATGGACAATGAATGACCCAAAGGAGGCCCTGGACTGACCTGACCATTGATCCCACCACCTGTTCCCATCTGGATTCCTGGCAGTCACTGCAAAGCCTGGAAAGAGCTCCCCTGAAAGTCCAGGCTCCCATCCTTAGTCACCCATCAATGTTCTTTTTCCCTCTCTGCTCAGGAATTTCTAGACAATGACAAAGCTCACTCCTCCCTTAGTGGGAAGATAGATTTAGATGGGATATTGGGAAGGAATGGCTGACTGTGAGGGTGTGAGACACTGGCAAAGGTTGCCCAGAGAAGCTGTGGCTGCCCCATCCCTGAAGTGTCCAAGGCCAGGTTGGACAGGGCTTGGAGCTGAGCCAGTGGAAGTTGTCCCTTTCCAAGGCAGCTGGAGGGTGTTACATCCACCCAGGAATTTCCCAAACAGCTCTGACATACCTCGTTGAAGATCTGAGTTGCATTCTTGGCTCTCAACATGTCTGGAGTCTCCTCCAAGGCTGTCAGGCCTTTCCCCTTGACACCTTCCTCCAGATCCTTCCTGTACTCTTTCTGCAGGAGAGGGAGAAGGAAAACACCTGCAAAGCCAGGCTAAAGGAGCTGCACTCCAGCACTTCATTGCAAAAAATAATGGTAAGATCCCAGAGTAAAACCAATTCCAAAAGCTCCAAAAGAAAAAAGAGATATGGAAAACAAGAAGCAATATTGTAGAGGGTTATAGAAGAACTAAAACAGCAGGATACAGGGATTATTGTTGAAGATCAGTTTCCAAGGCACACACACATGGACCATTAGAAGGAGGGAAGTCAGAAAGGGGCAAGTATGTGGTTAAAGGACAATGTCCATAACAAATTACCTCACAGCACAAAATGTATGGAAACATGCTCAGTGTGGATGGTTGGGAAAAAGAGAGTGAGGAGAAGAAGTGGTGCTGGGAATCCCAGTGGGATTACTGGAGTGGGCAGAGGGAATGAGCACAGAGTTGCTGGTACCTCACTGGCTATTTTGGTTGCATATTTGACATGTAACAGGGATGGTGTGACCTCCAGGCCAGTCAGGTTCCTGCCCTTCATGGACTCCTCAAAGTCCTTCTTATATTCTTTCTGATGAGAGCAAGAAGGAAAAAAAAAAGCAAGATAGCAAATATTTATTCCAGCATGTTTAATGAGGTGAAAAACAACTGGGAGGATGGAGCAGGGATTGGTATTAATGCCACAATTTAAGGACACTTATTTTCACTACAGGTTATGAAAAACTCATTGCTTTCAATGGAAATGTGACCAGATCCTGCCTTTATTTTTCATTTTTCTGCTAATTTGTCTGTGCAGGGAAAATATGAGGGATGGGGGATGAGGGGCTTCCCCAAAGCCAGCTCTGAGGGAAGAAATAACCTTCCCTGGGCTGTGGCAACCAACACACACTGCACAGTTTGAGATGTATTTCATTTCTTACTCAAAGACTTGTTTAAGCTTCATTTACTGAGAGCTTCTTGCTAAGAAATAACAGCTAAAACCCAATTTATTGTGACACAGGAAAGCTTTTGTGTAGCATTTCAAAACCAGTGTAAAAAATCTGATAAAAGTGTAATTGTTCAGTGACTCAGCATGTACAGGGTCTAAACAGAATTGCCTATGACATCCCTATTGAAGTTTAACTGTAAAAAACAAGTTCTGGGGCTTTTTTTTTAGCCTCTGAGTATTGATTTTGACTGTACCTCGCTCTGCATGAGCTGGGACTCCTTTGCTGTGAGGTATGTTGGAGTTTCAAAGTCCAACATGGGTTTTCCTTTTTCCTTCTCATACTTCTCTCTGTACTTCACCTGAGAAGAAAAGACAAAAAAGTCACCCTCCTAAATAACCCAAGACCCAATTCACTGATCAATATCTGCTTCCTGTCACCAGTTCTGTGGCAAAAAATTACTGTTTAACACCGGTTCCCTTCCTGAAATCCATATTATTGACCAGAAAATGTCAGCTTTGGTGCCAGGCAGGGAAATGCTCACAAAGATGAAGATATTCCTGCTACAAGTTCCATCATCCAGCCTTTAGGGCCCCAGTGTTCAGTCTGTTGACTGAGGGGACACTGTGGCTGAGCCAGAGCTCATCTCAAACTGGAGCCACAAACAGTGACTTCAAATTTCACCTCAACCTGATTAACAACAACCTGATTAACAGTGATTTCCTTACAGTCCTTTGCTGTGTGACCTTTTGGCTCTTCCATGCCTTGGACATCCCTGGGAGTGTCCCAGGCCAGGCTGGAGCACCCTGGGATGGTGGGAGGTGTTCCTGCCCATGGCAGGGCTGGGACTGGATGGGCTTTGAGGTCCCTCCACCCCAACCCACCCTGGAATTCCATTCCATGCCATAACCATGGCCCTTTGTGTTCTACCAGTCATTTCCTCTCGCTTTAACAGCCCAGAAACACTTGGAATAGAGAGGATTAGGGACCAAAGCAGAGCATGAATTCCTCTGCAATAATTCACCATTAAAGATGTCAGCCACATTTAACAGCAGCAGGAGGGTCTGGTGAAAGCCAGGGATGCACAAAAGGAATGGCAGAGCTCTCCTTTCACCTGAATCATCAAAGCAGTTGAAACTACACTGTGAGCAACAACCCTGATTCCTTCAGCTGCCAGGTTTTCCATGATTCCTAGGTCCTTTTTTCTATAGAGCAAATTGCCCTGATAAATGTTATTTTATGTGTCAAAACTCCATGTACAACAGAGGCTGACTGGACTGAAGGTATTTTATCTGTGCATTTCATGTGTTCTGAACTGGCCAACGTGCAGATGTTTCTCCCTGGCTTGTTGGGGCAGTGCTGGCAAAGCAGAGAGGGATTGTTGGAGACTGGAGAATTCCCTGGGAGGGTTTCAGGGATGGAGGAGGGATAAGGACAGACACACAAGTGACTCACGTGGCTCTGCAGCTCTGAGGCCTCCCTGAGGTGAACCTGCTCAAGGTTATCTGGCACCACATGGTAGTGACCCTTACTCTTCTCATACTGCTTCTTGTACTGGTACTGAAGGGAATGGGGCAAAAAGCATCTCAACAAAAAAAACCCTCAGCAAATTTACTCCTCAGGTCCAATCAAAGCAACACTTCAATGGAACATCAAAGAGAAATTAGAAATACAAGAAGCAAAACAAAAAAACCAAGAAGTTTAGAAGTGATTTCTCATCCTGGGAGTTAAAGAGGGGGGTTATTTGATTTTTGGATTGTAACAGATTTTGTCAAAACCATTAAAAAAAAAAAACAAAAAGGAAAGAGAAAACACAGCAGATACAAGAAAAGGCTGTTTCAGGCAAAAATGGTTTTTTGCCTTTTCTTAGTAAAATTCTCAATTATTTTGTTAGGCATAATTATGTAGAGGTTTACAACAGGGTGATGTTAAACAAAGGTGAAATGAAAAAACCAAACCCAGGAAGAATTACAGAACTTAAATACATTAATCAGTAAAGAAAAATTAAAAAATAAAAAAGGTACTTGTTAGTGTAATGCAATCAGTTAAAATGGGATAAAGAATCAATCCACTAAAAATTGAGGATTTCAAAGATGTCCCTTCCCAGAGCACAGAGGTGGTGAAGCTGCTGGTTAAGGAGGAGCTAATCATTAGGAAGTGGAGAGAGAGATCACTACCAGGTGGTGTGCCAGGGACACAGGAGGGGAGTAGCTGTTAGAGGAGGAGTTAGCAGGGATAACAACCCCCCAGGGGGCTGGGAAGGGGGGGGCATCAGGGGTCTTACAGCACTGGCCAGCTGGCTCGTGCTCAGCACGTGGTTCATGAGCAGCGACTCCGACATGTCCGTGACCGGCTTGTGCAGCTTCTTGAGGTCAGCTTTGTACTTGACCTGCAGCCAGCAGGGACAGAGAACATCAGCACACCCACCTGGGGGGGTTGGTGACAACAGGGAGGGTTTGGGAAAGGAACCTTGGGGAAGTTTCCCCCCAGGGACAGTACAAGCCATCACAAACCTCGCTGGCCATGTTGTGGGCGTCCTTCATGGTCTTGTAGATTTTGGCCTCCTTTAGGTCATACTTTGGCTTCTTACCCAACTCCTTGGCAAAGTTCTCCTTGTATTTCACCTAAACAGAAACAACCAGGGGTCACAACTGCCCTGGAGGACTCACTTGTTTGGGACAGAGTAAAGAGGCTCTACTTCAGCAGGGCTGGCTGGGAGAAAACCAGGAATGCAGAAACTTGAAGGCACCCACTGGATTAAAGACTGTTTAAAGAAGGAAAATCTACATATGTATTTACAAAATACCACTTGAATGAAAAATTGCACCTCCTCAGTGTAAAAATCAAAGATCCGAGACAATTGTGGTGCCAAAACACAGTGACATCCTGACCCCTGGACATGAGAATTTTTCACTTGGTGGGAACTGGCCATTGATTAAAGATATTTCAAAAGAGATAGAAAGAGAGGGAGGTATAATAAAAGATAAAACAATTAGATCTATAAAATATGTATTACATTATATATTATAACAATACAAGAGGATATAAGAAAAGGATATATAAGAGTGTTTAAAAGAAGTTTTCACATATTTCTTGGAGAAAGATCTTTAAAGACACAAGGACACTGAAGATGTCAAGACATCAAATACTTGTCTCTGTGTTGTTATACACACACTGTTCTGGCTGAGCAAGAGATGAGTGACACTGTTAATTCCCAGGAATTAGATTATACAAGAAGTTTAGGAACACTCCCAAGCCAGCAGCATCAGCCAGGTGATGTGAGCCAGAATAATCCAGCAGATCCAGGTGGAAAGCACAGAAATAAGAGGTTTTAACCCCCCCAGAAATGCAAAACTCAAAGCAAGAATGGCAGACAGACAAAATCCAGCCAAAAAACCCAGCTGGATACACAAGCTGGACAGAATGGTTTCCAAAGAACAACTCTGTGAGGAGACATGCCCAAGAGATATTCCAATTCTCCTTTGCTCCCTCCCTGCCTCTACAGCAGCTCGTTTTCTCTCCCAACCAAAACACTCTCAGCAAACAGTTTCTCACCCCCAGAGCCCTGGGGAGCCCTGGGGTAAAGCAGGGGAAAGGAGGATTTCAGCACTGCATGGGAATAAACTGCATTTCTGCTTCTCCTGGAGTTCAGTGCTTCAGTTCAGGGATGCTGGTCCTGCTGCAGAGGTCTCTGGGCTCCCTGACACTCACACATGCAGCAGACATGGAAAAGCCCAAATCCCCCTTTTTCCACATGGGAATATGTGTGTAACACTGAGGTGCCACAGACCTGTTGCTGCCACTTCAACATCTGCTATCCAGGCTCCCTTTTTTGTTTTCCAAAGGTTTAGAGATGGCAAAAAGTCTAAGAAATGATGGGCCCCCAGAGCCCTCCCAGGCTCTGGGATGATTCAGTCACACAGTTTTTCCACTATGAAATTCCAGCACAAAGCAAACAGAAGGGTTTCAGTAAAGTTTAACTCAAGTTTTAATAGAAGTTTGAATGGTTGAATTTAAGCTTAGTGACTGTTCACTGAAAACTTCCAGCACCTCCTTCAGGTTTGTCACACACATATATTTCCTTTTTTATTTTTTTTTTTCAGTATCAGAAAATAACCTCTCAATTTTAAGACATTTTGGGTGGAGAAAAAAAAGAGTTTTTACATTCATCAGAAACTTCCATTAAAAGCCTGGAAGCTGCAAAACCGTTTCAAAAGGCATAAGGACATTTCAAGCTGCTCGTGGTGTTTCAGAATTGCAAAGTGATGTGCAAGCAAGAGACAGGTGCAGAACAAAGGCATTAATCCACTTAATTAAGGTGATCTTACATGGCTACTCAGCTCATTGGCTTTCTTAAAGGTTCTCATCCAGGGCGTGTCATAGGATGCAGCTCCGTGGCCCCTCATGTGTTGTTTGAGATACTCAGCCTACAATCAGCAGCAAGAAAGCAAGATCAGAAGGGCAAAGTTCCAGCATTAAAGCAAGAAAAGGGCAGAAGAACCAAGTTCTGAGGTCCAAGCAAAAGGTTCTCTTAAGGATATAAAGTAAAAGAAAGTGGCTGCAAGAAACCAAGTGTCTGCTCAAAGGGTAAGGAGTAAGAGCTGGGCCAAAGGCTGATTCTTGCAAAGCCAAGACCCAGAAGAGCTAAAACAGAACATGGCAAAAACTTCATCTTTAGCTTTTACAAGAAGATTTTACACCTCCATTCATGACATTTGGTACATCAGTAAAAAAGTTTCTTAAATAAAGAAATACCATGTGCTGGTATTTGATTTTTACCTTATTTTTTCCTTTCCCTTTTCCCCCCTCACATAGAATAATTCCACTCAGTGACACTATAAGTTAATATTCTGCCTCCTTTCTCTCACTGCTTCAAAGCTGCCCCAAGTGTTTCCTTTCCCCTTACCTGGCTGGTGAGTTTGGACACCTCCTTGGCCAGCTCGATGTCGGGACGGCCCAGCATGGTCACCCCCACCCCAGCTGCTCCACGCTTCTTGTACTCAATCTAACAGAGAACACAGGGATGGAATTTAGGAGTGATGGCATTCCCTTTTATTATTCTACAGGCACTGGTTTTGGTAGGAAAAGTGATGCTGAGGAATTACACAGGAGGCTGAAAGGCCACTTACATCGCTGATTAACTTGGCAGCCTGAGTCGCTTTCTTAATGTCTGGCCGATCTGCTATAGGTGTGTAGTGGAGCTTTGACTTGGCATCCTTCTTGTACTCAATCTAATCCAGGAAAACAGGCAGAAGAAAGGGAATTCCTGAGGTTTATCCATGAGGAATACACCAGTGAAGGACACAGCAGCATTGCTGAGAAAGTGCATGCCTTATTTTTTAAACAGTTTCACAAGGAATGGATTTGGGAACTTATTTCTGCAAGTTGTGTCCAAGTAAAGAAATAAATATGGAAAATTCTATCTATGTTTAAAATTATGACAAAAAATATTAGATGTGATTTGAACCATTAATTGTGATTTAAATCCTACCATGTGATTAAGTACAAGTCCTTTATTTCAGTGCAATGTTATATTTGTAAATATGGGTACCTTTGTCTTTCAGGGTTACACTGAACCTGGGGGCTGAGAGGAAAACCAGGAAAGGGGGAAGGAAAAGGCAAACTTACTGTGCTCTGGTTTTTGGCAACTTCCATGGCATGTTTCACTTCAGGAGGCTCCAGCATGACAGAGTAATTAGACTTGCCTTTCTCCTTCACAAACTTCTTCTTATAGTTTGTCTGTTAGAGAGCAAAAAAAGGGCCACGGTGTGACTTTGGAAGGTCACAGGGAGGGAAATGCTCCTGAAAGGTGGAATAACCCCCTGGAAGTGCTGAAGGCAGAGGGAGGGGAGTGCCCTCAGCCTCAGGTGTGCTCCCCAGCCATGGCCTGCAGTCTGGACCGAGGCTGGGAGCAGTGAGGCTCTGAGCTCACCTCGCTGACGTGCCTGGTCACCTCCTTCACGTGCGCCGTGTCCCGTGTCTCGGGCAGGGTTGTGAAAGAGCCGTGGGGAAGCTGCTTCTTGCTGTGCTCTTTGTACTTGTTCTGAAAGCACAGCAGGGAAAGAGGTGAAAACCAACAATTCAGGGATGACATGAAATGAAAGGGAGCAAATACCTGCTGGTGTTTTACCTCAGAGACCAGAGAGCTGACATTCTTAGCCAGGAGGATCTGAGGAGTGTCTGGGACCACATGGTATGTCCCTCGGGCTTTGTTGTGCTTCTCTTTGTACTTTATCTACCAGGAAGGAAAGATCTGGTTTTGAGCTGTGTTTCTCTTGTCTTCTGGCAGATTAGAGAGTAATTATTATAGCTGTGTTTGATTGTTAGTACAAAACTGTGCAGAAAATCCCATATTTTAACACATTCCCAGATAAACTCAGTTTAGCCTATACATTCCTAGAGCTCTCACTTGGAATTTTATAGACATACAATATTAATATATTGTTAGTACTTATTAAAGATATTTTGAGTTATGCACAGTTTATAGCTGCAGCTTCTTTTGTTGTTTTCCCCAGGTATTTCCTTTTCAATAACAGGAATGCAGAGCTAACCTGGGTGGAAAGTCTGGGGTGTTCAGGCAATGTTAACTTTGAATGTTAACTTTAACTGTTAACTTTAACAAGACCAAATCTATTCTGATTTTGTTGGGGTTTTTTTTGATGAAGTAAGAAAATCAATTAAAAAAATGGATTGAGACTGAGAGCAAACAGTTCAAAGCATCACTCAATCCAGTAATATTCCTAATAAAGCAATTCTATAATAAGTGGATTCTAATAAAGAACTTTCATCCCACAGAGAAGAAATGGGAGTTCAGTACTTACATCACTGGCTAAAATGGCATTATTTAAGGCCAGCACTGTGTTTTTGTCATCTGTGACAGAGATTTTGCATCCCTTCAGGAATTCCCGGTCCAGTTTGTATTCATACTGCAGGACACAAACCAGAGAGAGAAGAACAGAGTCTCAGATCTCCTCCCTCTTTCCCCTACATGTTGTGGGCACGAGGGATGTGGGGAGGGAACATTCAGGGTGCCCTGAGTGCCTTACATCACTCTGCTGCAGGGAGGACTTGGCTGCCTGCACGAAGTCTGGCCTGTCAGCAATCAGGTGCCAGTGAGCCTTGGCTGCTTCGTATTTCTTCTTGTAATCCAGCTGTTTGCAGGGAAACACAACCACACAGAGTTACCTGGGAGCTGTGCACTGTACACACGACACAGAGCTGCAAATTCTCTTTGGTCTGCCCCCAAAAACAGGGAACATGTAATAAAGTGCATCTGCATCAGACTTGGGCTTTTCTCTGCCTCATGCATGGCCCAGTTACTCCAGTTTTCCCACTGAGAGGTGGAAAAAGGAATATGAAGGACTGAAATGATGCCATGGCTATGAGGAAGGTGGGAGCTTTCAGACCCTTCCTGTTGAAATGAGTGGGGGGTCACCAGTAACATGGGGGAGATTCCCATGGAGTGCTTCCTTTGTCTACAAGAACAGCATTCCAGGGAATTCCTGGGACAGTGGGGTGTCTGTCAGGAAAGAGCACAACTAGGAGAACAGGAGATTGTGACATACAAGGACAACTTGCACGAGTGAGCATTTAGCACAATCTAAATTAAAATCTCTATAATTCAAGCTGCCTAAGAATGAGAAATGACATCCAAGCTCAGAAAATTCAGTGGAACTGAGAAGGGAACTCTTGGCCTCTCCTGCCTGTCCAAAGCACTCCCCCCAGTGAAATGAAAGCAGGACTTCAAGGGAACTCACGTTGCTGTTGAGCTTGTAGGCATGTCTTGGAGTCTTGATGTGAACTGAGTCTGCCACGACGTTGCAGCGAGATTTGCTCCTCTCATACATTTCTTTGTACTTCAGCTACAGCAACACAAACACACAAAATGTCACAAGGGGAACACCATCAGCAACCAGGAAAGCACCCAAATGTGAGCCATGTAACAGCAAAATTGCTCCTGTCAAGGTCAGCTCTTAAGAGAAGGAAAAGACTGGACGTGGCACTCAGTGCTCTGGGCTGGGTGACAAGGGCACGTCTGGTCACAGGTTGGGCTTGATGGTCTGAGAGGGATTTTCCAACCTGAACAACTCTGGGATTCCATGGAAAAGAAATTATATCAATACAGCTCGGCATGAACCACCTGCCTGAGGGAGGGGCCTCCACCAGCTCTGTTCAAACAGCAAAGGTGGCAGTTTGAACTCCCCACAAAGCCCAGACTAGCCAAAGGCTGGGCCAAATCCCTACACACACAGGAACCCTGCCTGTGCCTTGGGCCTGCAGCTACAAGAAGGGCTTTAAAGGAACTTGTTTCCTGAGAGCATTCAATGCTTTCTGAAAACTCCTTTAGGTAAGTCCAACATCAATTTGGAACTTAAATGTCCCTTAGTTCACCTGGCAACAGCTCTGTCTCCCAATTATTCCATTGCTATATAGCGAATATGGTTGTTTTCCCCTCACAGATTTATTGATTATGTAGCTAATCCATGGAGCACCTGGATGATGTTCAGGCTACTTATTCTGACAGAACTATACTGGGTTACAGAAGTGGTGGTATCCTCATTTTTTAATGGGTATCTAAGGAGCAACAATACAAAGGCCAGGGAGAAAGCCTAAGGTGGGAGGAGGAATTAGGAGCAGGAGTCCTAAATTCATCTTCCTTTCTCTCTGCTTTTCGGTCTTCCATTGCCCCAGAACCAAAACACGTTTATTTCAGATCACAATATTTACCTTACATAGTCACAATATCCATAGAAGAAATTAATAAATACAGTAAAATAATAATTTATTCAGGGCTCAAAAAAAGCCACTAGAGGAAGTAAACCTAGGAAAAAAGCTCCCCAAATTCATGAGTTAGAGACCAGCCCCAGGTCATGACGTTTATTACTAAAAATGTAGTATGGGAGGGGTGGTTTACCCCCAGAAGTGCTTCAGGAGCTACAGAAGAACATGACATGAGAAATTTCTTGAAAAAACTGTGTTTTTTGAGAACGTTATAAATGAAAAGAGTGTTTAACAAGGAACCAAAATAAAAGAGGCTCTAACAAGAAGGTAATCTTTTCTGAGGGTGCCATGTGAGTCAGAGACCTTGGGCATGCAGTAAGGAGTCCCCCGGGCGGGTTTGCTCTACTCACATCACTGATCCTGTCCTTGACCTTGCGCACATGCAGCAGCATGGGTGTGTCCTGGATGGTGGTGTAGCCCTTGGGCTTGGCTTTGTTGTACTCCAGCTTGTAAATAATCTGAAGACAGATCACAGAAGAGATTAACCAAGAGGATAACGGGCTGGTGACCATTCCCTGTGGGAATGATCCCACTCCAGAGGTGGGAATGAGGGGGGGATGAGCTCAAAGCACACGCACGTCACTGATCTGTTTGTTGACTTTGGTGGTCCTCAGGTACTCTGGGGTGTCCAAAACTGTGGTATATTTGTCTTTCTTCTTCTCATAGTCCTTTTTGTATTGAATCTGTGATGGGGAAAGACTGTAAATGAGCACCCAGGGCAGGACAGAACCTCTTGGAGAGACATGATTTTATACAAACATCACATGGCAAAACCCGCCCACTGAGCCCAGGAAAGCTGAACATGCACCACGAGCTGAGCTCCTCAAACCCCTTCTGTGCCTAAGAGGCTGCCTGAGTAATTAATTTGCCTGATTAAGTTTATCAGTTTATCTCCAAGATTGAGCTAAATAATCAATCTCGGCAGATCAGGGACTTTTAAATTTCCTAATTGGACAACATCTCCTTTTTAAATATTCACCATATTCAGTCCAGGATTGGACCTGATGATGGTGGGGGTCCTTTCCAACTTCAGTGATTTTATAATCAGAATAAGGAGAAACGTAAAAGCATCTTCCACACCCAAAGGCTAAAACATCCACCGACTATATCACAATGCCAGGATATTGCAAAGGCTTTGGCAGCAGGATTGTGCCCTGGTAACACTGTTCTTGCCCTGCTGAGGACTCTGAGCCTGTTTTGCCACCGTTCAGTGAGAACAGGCCATTCAGCAAGAGTTTGGATTCATTGCAGGCAACCTGAGGGCAGCTGGAAGAGGTTTGGAAACATTTTAAAAGCCCATTTTTAAACCAGAACTTTCACTGCATCAGACAACACCCCCATGCTTTTGAAACAGGACTGTGACAGACAGAATGTAAAACCCCAGAAACAAGTGATGAATGAGAACATGAAGTGAACACACAGCTCAGACACCTCCCTGTTTTACATTCAAACACACCCAAAGTTACCTGAGAGGAGTTTTAAATGGTATAACAGAAATTAAAAAAACAAAAGGAATAAAAATGTCTTGTAAAGACCTTCAGTAACATATTACTGAAGAGTAGTATTCATGCTAAGAGTAAAGAATAACATCCTTCTTCCTTTCATGGAATCCTTCTCTACTGCTGCATTTCCACTTTATAATTCTTAAAGTATTTATTAATATTTTATTATTATTAATTTCCAGCATTATAATTTCTACCATGATTAGGCAGTTTTTTACTACTGAAAAGAGTAAGGTCACTGCCATCAGCTGGGTTTTAGAGCACAAAGGGCTGTTCTCTGTCTGACACCATTCCAGGCAGAGGGGGAGATAAACGTTACAACCCACTTTAAATCACTTTGTCACTAATTCCTTCATTAGGGAACTGGTGTCATGAAAGGTGGGCAGTACAAGCAATGGTGGCAGAATGAGAATTGGGTTAGGGAGATAGTGGGAAGAGATAAAATACAATATCTGAAATGTCTGGAAAATTGCTTTTTATGTAAATATGTGAAATAGATCACAATTATCTATAATGAAGGGCAAAAATGGAGACAAGATAAGCCCAAGCTGAGTGACCAAGTGAGAGTAAATCTGATGTTCTGTGCTCAAAACTATTTGATCATTGCCAGCATAAAGCACATCAGCAAATCCTTGGAGCCCCAAATCCATAGGAAAGCAGGAAATATTACAAGTCCAAGCAGCTAACTGGTGGCCAAATGTCTCCTAGAGCAGTTCTTCATATTACCTGGCTCCACAGGTAAGTGTTGTAGAGAGCTGTCAGCATATCTGGCCTCAGAATTTCATTACATCCATGTTGCAGGAGCATCTTGGCAAAGGACTTATAGCTTTTCTGTTCATGCAGATGGCAACCAAGGACAAGAGAGACTCATGAACAACAGGAACAACAACACAGCTCTAGATCCCAGACACTTGGAGAGTGGAGAGATGTAGGCAAGTGACTGTGTGGATTCACTGACATGTGCATACAACTCACATCTGCAGAGCTTGGCGTGTCAGGNAAGATATTTCCTTCCCTATTTGCATAGGGAAGGAAAGGAATTCTGAATTTTTCTGGGGGGAAATGATGAAGGTGAGGGCACTCAAAGGGCAAATATGGACTGTTGCTTATCTAGGAAGGAGAAGGTAATCTTGGTGAAGGCCATTAAAAGAGAGGTGTGAAACAATAAATGCTTCATAAACAAAGGCGTTTTTTAAACCCCTCCAATGGCCTGAAGAGGGCTCAGGTTCTGCTGTGAGTTGATGCACAGTGATGGAAGTACACAGAGCAGCTCACACAAAAAGTGCCGGTTCTTTTTGGGTGGCAGGAGGACGATGAGGTGATGAAAACCACGCCGGTGTCCCAGGGGGACAGTGCTGGTGTGGAGGTGGCAGCCAGCTCTGGGACAGCCACTGCTCCCACAGTACCTGACTGCTCAGCCTGCAGCCCCACTTGGCCAGGAGGTTCCTGGGGTCATCCACAATAACGCTGTACCTATCTTTGAGCTTCTCATAGGCAGCCTTATACAATTTCTGCCCAGAAGAGCATCAGACAGTGTGACAAGAGAGTGAAAACACAGAGAGGTCATTGCTCTAACCACTGAAACCTCTGGACATGGATCATTACAGGATGGGAGGGAAGGTCATGTCCAGAAGAGAAAAATACATTAAAAACCAAAAGAGGAGAGAATATTTTCAAAGGCACATGCATTTCTAGGTTTCGACTGGAAGGCCTGACCCACAGTTTCAGCATATCTATATATCCCTGCCACTGCAATGAGCCATTTCACCACTGACTTTCTTCATGAAAAATAACAGCAGGACTCTTCATTTTGTATTGATTATAGAAAGAACACAGTGAGGTGTGGGGGCAAGATACAATGTTGTTTGTAAGCAAACCCATAATCTCTTATTAAGAACCCATCACTTCTATAGCAGAAGACATTTAGGCAAGTTCATTTCAAAGCATGGAGTCCCCAGGGCTAAAATTTTACTCACTTTATGTTTCTGATATTAAACTTGTCCTTATTTGCTCTACTGAACAATAAGAACTGAAGACTAACAATCACCCATAAGAAACTCTGGTTCATTATCTGAGTGTGAAATTACAGCAACTGGGATGGCAGTTGTGAAACAGCTTTTCTTACCTAGAGCAGGTCATCCTGCAGTGCACTGACTGGCACAGAAACAATTTAACCTAACAGCTGGTGAAAACAATAAAATACCAAAATGTGAAGCTAAATGTCTGCCTCTTTCATGAAACCATCAGAGCTGGCTGTGATACTCCAGCTCTGAGCTGATGGGAATCACCTAGAGCATGGTGGTTCTCTGTGGGCTTTGTCCTGTGGGTGTAGAGAACTAATCCTACAAATGGCAGAGGTGATTTCAACCCTAAACCCCAGGATGCTCATAAACCCCCTTTACTACAAGGTGTATCTATGGATTCTTTAGCCCTAGAGGAGAAAAATAAGATAAAAGTAAGTCATAGAGTGGAAACATTCAAGGCAAAATATCTGGAATGAAGTGAACTTTGATAACTTCAGACATAATACTGTCTTCCTAACACTAGTTTTTCCAGTGTGTTAGGAAAACAATTGGAATTCTGTCTATATCTTTATCAGATGAAAATCACCAATCAGGGTTACTCCACAAGCAGTATCATTTAAGTTATCATTTATTTCCCAGTCAGCAAAGGAAAAGTTTCTTTGCAATGACAAATAAAAGGGACAGGAGTGGAGATTCCACCTTTTAAGTGTTATAAGCCTGCCCTGCCCTCATTCCAAACAGACAAGAACAGCCTTGTCTTTCATGATTTTAGCCTGATGTTAAGGCACCTTTAAGCCTGGATCTGAGGCAGGTGAGCCTTCAGCTCTGTACTGAGACACAGCCTGCCCTGCCTGGGTGTGAGACTCAGAGGCCCCGGCACTTACCCCGTCCATGAGCCGCGTCGCGTATCTGAAATGCTCGTTAATTGGAGAGTCAGCCACGTACTTAAACTGAGACTTGGTCTTCTCAAAGGTCTCCTTGTACTTGCACTGGGGAAAAACAGAACCAAACACACAGAAAACATCCCCATTTTAGTCTAAAGAAGGGCCAGGCAACAGAAACACGAGTTTAAAGACACTCTGCACCAAAACCACTGTAGAACTATTACAGATGTGTTTAATGTACAAAATGCAAAGGGTTGTAAATGTACAGCAAATACAAAAAACCCACCCATCAACAACTCAGACTGTTTCACTCACCCCACTGTAGAGCACTTTATTCTTTTCTGCCAGGGCAAAGCTTGGAGTATCCCATGCATAACACCCAGTGCCCCTGAGCCATGCCAAGTCTTCCTTGTATTTAACCTTTAGAAAAGAAGCAAAAGGATTCCATTTTAAGCAGATCATCAGTGCTGAAAAACCACCTCAACACCAGGTGTGGCAAACAGTTACATCCGTTATTGTCCCATTATAAACTCAATTAGTTACTCATATCTTTTGGATGGAGTCAGATTATTCACATAGCTAATCTGTCATTAGCTATTGGAGTCCCTGTGTGAACTAAAACATTTGTTCTTGTACAACTGAGGGGTTACTGTGTAAGTACAGATATGTACAATTAAAGGTTGTTCCAGGCTTAACAAGCTAATGCAACTGAAAGGAGGATTGTTCTGTTAGCCTGGAGGGGAGATGGGCTGCAATTTTAACCATATGGTTTGTCTGTTATTTCACAGACCAGGTGAAAATGTAAATCAGTTAAAAAAAAAAAAATTCTTGCTCCAGAAAGAAGATTTGGGTTTCATTTTGGAAACCTCCTTCTGGCTTTCAGCCTGCCCCACCCCCAGGAGCTCCCTGACTCACATCACTGATGGCATCCGTGACCAGGCGGTGATGGAAGTGCTCCGGACGGTCTGGGATGGATCTCCAGATTCCCAGCTGGCTCATGTAATTTTCCTTATATTTGATCTACAAAGAACA
This sequence comes from Scytalopus superciliaris, assembly GCA_013400415.1. NCBI lineage: Eukaryota > Metazoa > Chordata > Aves > Passeriformes > Rhinocryptidae > Scytalopus > Scytalopus superciliaris. Next base: position 192,211 of record VXBX01000783.1, on the reverse strand, counting down.
TGGAAGAACTGAGTACAACCACTGAGAAGAACACTCCAGACCACACAGTCCCATAGTTTGTGTGAAACATCAGAACTGAGTGGGGGAACAAGATTCACCTTTGAAACATCAAATCAATTGTGGAAATGGACTGTCAATATTTAAAGTGGAAAAAGAATTGTCAAAAAGTGGTTTGTGATGAAAAGGAAAGAGCTAACCCCAATGCCTTAAAAACAGAGGATTTTGCTGTTATTTAGTGCATGTTACAAAATGGATGCTTTGTCTTTTTTGTCAAGTTACTCTGTCTCCTTCCCAAAATCCCTTGACAGATCTCTTATCTGCTTGCATTGGAATGCAGGCAGGTCCTAGTAAAACCTGTAAAGATTGGGTGTCATTAACCCCCTTTTTCATTGGTTGCTAACCCTTTACCTTTCTGGGCTGTGACCCAAATCCCCTCTAACTTCTCATTGGAGTGTTTGTACCTTTCCAAAGCCCTATATATACCCCCACCCATGTTCAATAAACTCTCTCTCTCGTCCCTCTCCTGCAGTCTCTGCGTGGCTCCTTGCGGGGTCCCTGGGGGAGCATCACCCCCCCTCCCCCCAGCCCTTATAGGCAATCAGGCCTAAGATTCCCGGGAAGGACAGAGCCTCACCCCAGCAGTGCTGTGTCCCCAGTCCCTGGGCATGCCCTGGCCCTCCCCAGGTGACAGGGAGGGGGCTCTGTGGGGGCTGCAGAGCGGTACGTACGCTGCTGATGTCGTCGGTGACCCTGCGGTGGTACACGATGTCCAGCGCGTCCTTCACCGTGTGGTACCTGCCCTTGGTGTTCTCAAAGGTCTCCTTGTAGCGCAGCTGGGCACGACAACAACACACACAGGGACACGGTCACCTGGCCAGCAACTGCTCCAGCTGCACTTCCCAGCCCTCAGCAGGGACCCCCAGGGATGTGCTGCTCTCCAACCTCCTCCTGGACACCCTGAGCAGTTCAGGAAGCTGCAGTTTCCTACAATCAGCTGTAACTTGGCTGAGACTTATGGTGGAAATGTGAGAGAATTTCACCCAATTCACTTTCAGACTGGGAAAAAAATATCCCCGTTCCACAGGACACAAGTGGTGCTTTTGGTACAAAAAACTACTTATCCTTTCTTCCATGTGCTGATCTAGAAAAAAAGCCAGAAGATACTCCCAGTCCTTGGGGAAAGGCTTTCTCATAGGAGAAACTGAGATGTGCAGAAGAGCTGGGATGCTCCTTTAAAGTATTTAAAAATCACTTTTAAGAAAGCAGCAAGACTAATTAATCCCTAGAACAAAACACCAGCCCAGAACATGCCCTTTCATGCCCTGCTGATTCTGAAATACATAGGAAAGACCTCCCAAATGATGCCCTGTCCATTGCCTTAAATCACAAATAACTATTCCACACTTGAAGGAAAAAAATCAGTTCCACCTTAATAACCTTCTGTGCAGCAGCTCAGATAATTTTTCTCTCTAATCCAGTTCTGAATTAAAAAATGACCACATTCTCAGTGACAGGGCAGTTTACTTCTAACACAGAAAGAGATGAAAAAGCTGCTAAAAGTCACTCTGTCCTGGCTCCAGCATCAATCATTGCACTCCAGCCTGCACTGCTTGGAGACTTGATGTGTAAGCTAATGACTTTAAATGTGGCTTGCCTTTGTTGTTCAGGGCAGGGGGAAATGAAAATGAATTATAACCATTGAAAAAAATCACAGTGCCATCAAGTCAAAACTTGATAATCTCCATAACACCAAAGGGAAATGGACATGCAAGTGGGGTGACCTCGTTCATGACCCACACTGAGATATTCTGTGCTTGGAATTGTTGCTCCCCATTGATGCCTTTGCTGTTCCTTTTGGCAAGAACCCAGGGCAAAGCAGCAGTGGGAGTGCCCCTGGAGTACTCACATCACTGGCATTCAGATAGGCCCTCTTGGCTCTGATCAGGATTGGGGTGTCAGGGACAGGGGTGTATTTGTCCTTCATCTTCTCGTACTGGGTTTTGTACTTTTTCTAGGAGAGAGGAAAGGGAAGAGTTCCAATTTCAATATTGAAAGCATTTTCTAATCTGCAAACAAGTACTTGGAAACAGGTATCTTATAGAACACTAAAACTTAAAGTGTTTTATTTTACCAGAACTTCTAAAGGAAACATGGAACTTAAGTATAAGAGAGAAAAAAGAATAAATGAAGGGCAAACAGGTCTGAGCCTTGAAATTATCACTAAAATTAGAAAGAAAACTTCTGAAGAGTTCAGCATAGTGGTGCCAAATTGAAAAAGAAATCTTTTACCTCGCTGATCATGTCCTTGACATGCCTGGCATGTGTAAAGGCTTGAGTCTGACCATCAGCATGATGATGGGGCCTCTCTTTTGTGGCAAGTTCCACATACAAGTACTGCAGCAAGAAGAAAAGAAAAATACCCATTGCAAGTAAATCCTACTTTATGTCTCTGAAAAATGGCTGTAAACTCAAAATACATACATAAGCACATAATTTCTCTAGGAGTTCTACATTGATTTGAAATGGTCTGGAAGGACTTTGCTGTACTTTACCAATATATTAAGAGGGATCCCTGATTGGGTTTTTATCAGTCCAAATTTTTCACCTGGCTCTGTATTTTTTGTCCTTTCTTGGCTCTTATCAAGTCCGGTGTGTCAAGGATGGAAGTGTATTTTGTCTTCAGCTCGTTGCCTGCAGCTCTGTAAACCAGCTGGGAAGAGACAGTGCGTGAATTATTTCCCCTGTTACACATGTCCACTGGGCAGCTGCACAGACACAGCTTTGCTTTAAACCAATCCCAGCTGTCTCAGACACAAAACACCAGTGGGAGGTTAATTAGAGCTATGAAACTGTGCAAAAGTAACACGCAACTTACTTCACTCAGGTGGGTTTTGAGCTCCTGAACTGCTCTGTATCCAGGAGTATCCAACACCACGTTGACTTTGGCCCACATCTTCTTTGCAGTATTAGTGTAGATGTAATTAGACTGCAAAGGAAAAGCAGCATTACTCAGGAAGCTTTTATTATCCTGGAGGAAAGGAAACTTTGCACTGTAAAGGAAATATTTAGTGTAAGCTGACAGTGCTGTGACACAGCTAACTGGCTGCAAGGCAAGCAACTGCCACTGGCCTTTGCTCATTTCCATGTATTTCACTTCCTGAATGCACATAAATTGGTTCCAGAAGAAGCCTCTTACCCAAAGCTTTTTGAGGTCACGAGCACGGACCATGTCAGGAGTGTCATACAGGAAACAGCCCAAGCCCTTCAGCCACCTCAGGTCCTCTTTGTACTTATTCTGGGAGAGAAAGGAAAACCAACAGTCCACTTCTGGGAGAACTTCACTGGCCAGTCCCCAAACACAGTGACTAGACCCTTATTTAACACAGAGTAGCCTGTTTTCCCCCCAGGAGGGGTGTGGGCAGGAGTCACTCACGTCGCTGGTGATGTCCCCGACGTAGCGGCAGTGCAGCACGTGGGGGGTGTATGGCAGGGAGATCAGGTGGCCCTGCATCTTGAAGAAATCTGACTTGTAGATCAGCTGAAAGACAAAGGAAAAAAGCAGCATTTCACATGTTTGCCCAGTGGACAGTCCAAGCTTTCTGTGTGTGTGTCCTGTTAGGAAGGCACCTACATCACTGACAGCCTCCTGGGTCGCCCGGACCTGCCGGATTTCGGGCGTGTCCGGCGTGGTGTGAATCTTGTCCTTGTTCTTGTGGTAGGTGGCCCGGTAGAGCCTCTGCAACAGAGCAAACAGGGCACCTTTCAGCACCTTTCGAACATTTTAACATGTTTGAAGACACTTTGACACATTTCATAACATCGAAATGGCCAAGCAGTTTGGCACAGTGGAAGTTCTTCTGCCACAAACACCCTTTTCTAACCAGGCAAAGGTTTTCCACTATTGTTTTCAATAGCAGCACCTTCAATCTTTGTAAGTTAAATAATTAATGAAGTCTCAGACTCTGATCCTAAAGACATGTAAACGTGTATATTTCATTTTCAGCCTATTAAAGCCAAAGATCAGAGAAGTGAGTAAATATATAAAGCCTGAAAACAGTTAGACCCAATGTCATACATATACAGGATTTTCTATTCAACTTTAATCACAGAGCAGCAGATTGGCCAATAAAATGAGGCTGCAGTTTTATATTATTGCAACAGTTGCACCCTGGATTAATGATCCCTTGATATTCTTGATGGGTGTTTTATCTAAACTGCTCTTAAAAGCCTCACAGAACAACTTCCCAGACAATTATACTTTCACCATCACATCTTGGCTACTCCAAATGCAACTGAAAGCAAATCCATGTATTTACTGTACCTCGTTAATGACTTGGTTCACTTTCTTCACGTTTTCAAAGCCAACATCTTTAGGTCCCAGAGTATAACCTTTGGCCTTCATGTGTTCATAGGCTTCTTTATATTTCAGCTATCAAGTGGAAGAAACACAGAGAACCTGAATTTGATTGTGGTTCTACTCACACTCAGTTCTGACAGCAGTTTATGCTGCACAATGAACCAGACCCTTAGAGCTGAACAAGTGAGATGCAGCTGTATCAGCGTTAAATACCTTAATTAACAATATATCACATTTCTCTTGTACCTAATGAGGTATTTCACGTTCCTGAGAAAATTTACATTTTGATAGCAATTGCCCAAGTTGACAGTGCCTCCTGTGGGCCTGCTGACCTTCCCATGGTGCAGAAGGATTTAGGGCAGCACTTACATCACTGCCAATGTGCTGCACGTGTTTGGCATGCTGGAAGTTGGGAGTGTCCGTGGGAAGGCTGTATCCAGTGGGCAGAGCATTCACACCAGCCCAGCGATACAAGTTCTGCAAGAGAAGGGAGGAAGAGTTTGTGACAGCTGGGGGTGACATCTGAGGGTAAAACCTCAGCCTCACAACCCCCTGGATTCACAACTGGAAAAGGTTCCCCCCGTGCCTGCATTAAAGTGCATCCTGGGAAACAAACAAGGGCATTTCCCACTTTCATTTCAGAGCAGTGACGTGTGTCTCCATCTGCAAAGCTGAAATCAGACATGGACACTGAAAGCATTTGGGTTTGGGGGGTGATAAACTCTGAGGAGCCCAAATGTCACACTGACCTCACTCTGGATTTTGTTTGCGTTGTACGCCCGCTCCAAGTCGACGGTTTTGTCAGTAGGAATCGTTTTGCCCTTGACATTCCTCAGGTAATCCCCACGATACACGGCCTGGGAAAGAGGAACAGGCACAGTTGGGATGTTCTCTCACAGTACGTGTTGTGTGGATAAAAAAGTGAAATCTGCATGGAAGTCTATTGGCTCCAGGCAATTAAGGATTTTAGTGATTTTGTCTACAATGAGCTGCAGATGATCATCAGTGATTAAATTATTAAAAGAATACATTAAAAGTCACATTTCTAGACCTTGAGAGGTAGTGACATATGGAATATTGGGGGGGAAGCTGACACAAACACTTACTTCACTTAAATTCAAGGCACTGAGGACATTCTGGACATACACAGGGGTGTCTGTGACCACAGTGAAGTCCTTCTTCATTTTTTCTGCCTTAGATTTGTACTTAATCTGCAGAGAGAAATACAAGAGCTCTAATTAGTAAATGCAATCGTTGTTATTTGAATTTATTTTATTACTATATTTACTATTTAAACACTGAACTATGCTGTTAGCGATCCAGCACTGAACCAGGAAGTCTATTAAATTGTGGTTATTTGATGAGCCCTTCAGCAGAGGAGGACAGAGAACACTGTGCAGGCTGCAGCAGGAGGAGCACACAGCTCCCCTGGAGCACCAGAGCCCCCCGAGCAGCCAGCCCAGCACTCACATCACTGCGCAGATCGTAGGCCTGCTTGGCGTGGAGGATCTCGGGGGTGTCCCAGACAAAGCAGCCAATGCCCTTCAGCCAGTTCAGATCGTCCTTGTAGATCACCTGAAGCAGAGAAACAACCTGTAACAATTCCACCAGGATCCAATCCCTTGTTTCTAACTCAGGCTGAAACACGAGTAAGGTTTCCAGTATTAGACTTCTGCTTGAAAAAAATCCAAACAATTCCTTTGGGAATTTAAATAATTTTTCTTCATTGCTTCGATTTGGCCAATACATTAAAAATCCAATTATTTTTAAAAAAAAAACTACCTGCACATCCTACAGGGCCATGATTTACTGACAGATCACTGGCCTGCTCCTGGGCTGCCTACACAAGGCAAGTGTGCAGGAGCTTCACACAACCAGCATTTTCTCAGACTTCTGAAGTTTCCACACCTTATACAATCAAATAAAGGGCAATTTACAGACAGGGGTGGTTGAAGTGCCACGACCCAATGCCTACAGTGATAACACAAACTATTGAAACTGTTGCCCAGAGAGGTTGTGGACTCCCCATCCCTGGAAGTGCCCAAGTTGGAGCAACCTGGGCTAATGGAGGGTGTCCCTGCCCATGGCAAGGGGTGGCACTGGATGGGCTTTAAGGTCCCTTCCTACTCAAACCAGTCTGAGATCCCATGGATTCAATGCCAAGCGCACATTTATGGCCAAGTGTTCCAAACCCAACACAACGGGGTCAGGGACCACTTCAGAGTGTTTCAACTCCACCTTGGCTAAACCATTGCTTCCACCAGAGCAGAGGCACGAGGGCCTCTTGAGAAGTGAGCCAGGAGCACAGAGCTGGTGAACTCACGTCGCTGATCTGATCGGTGACGGTGCGGACGTGGGCGTTGACCTGCAGGTCAGGCAGGCAGATCCACTCGTGCAGGTGGGTGCGGTAATCCACCTCGCTGATCTTCTTCTGGGCATCCTTGGCAGCAAGGATGTCCACCATGTCTGGCACGATGTGCACCTTGGCTTTAGTCTTCTCATAGGCTTCTTTGTACAGGCGCTGTGGGGGTGGAGCAGAACATCAGTAGTAATTCTGAGCATGAGCTGTTGGTAGGTTTGAAGAAAATCGCTGATATCACGTCAGTTGCTGATGAAAAAGTCTTGCCTGCTCGAAAAATAACCTTATCGAGGGTGGTAGAACAGGATTTACTCAATTTTCATTGTGCTGATGAGTTAGAAGGAGGCAGAACACACAGTTTTACCTTCACACCAACGGTGTGGCTGTGCAAGCAAAGTACCAGTTGAGTCAAAAGCTTAAATTTGTAGGTGTATTCCGGAATTTAGCAAATACTGCCAAATGCACGTGGAAATGGGACATCTGGACCCTGGTTGGATCAGGAGAACACACATCCCAAGCCAACACTTACATCAATGTTGAGCTTTCCAACCCTGAGGCAGCGCTCCGTGTTGGGATCATCCTCCACCCCCTTGGGCAGCGTGTACAGTGCCTTAAACTTGTCATACTCCTCACGGTACTTCACCTGAGCAGGAGCAAAGAAATGCAACAAGTAACTGACTCCAGCGAGCTCAAACAGAACTTGGAACAGAATTCATCAGTAACAAAGTGCTTAGTTGAGTCCAACAAGCAGAGAAAGGCTTTAAAGCAGGGTTCTGGTTTTCTGTTTTATCCTAAATAGCAAAGGAAGTACATCAGCACCATCATACTGTAAAAATAACAGCTGACTATAAGATTTCAAAAATAAATAGATGTAGAATAAGGTATTTATTTATTGTTCCAGTTCTTCCATTTAAACAGATCCATGGAGTGATTTCTCCTAATTCTCAGTTGAGTAAAACATAGGATGTTCTCCTATACTTAAAAAAAGCACTATGTAAACTTTTTTGGCATTTTTCTGACCTGGATGCTCATGAAATTTAGACTAAAAACCCCTAATCAGACATTTCCAGGAGACAGTTTTGATTGCTATAAAATGTGACCTTTTCTCCCATTAGGAGAGGACATAAAGGAATAAATTATCCAAACAATTATCACATAAAACTGACTATCAACAGATATATATTAAATATCAATTTAAAAGAGAAAATAAATCTTAAAAACCTTTTTATACCTGCAGTACATGCAAGGCATGAATTATTTGTTGCAGCTGATGATGTGATAAAGAATAAAGCATTTAATTCACTTACAATACTGGCATTGTGCTTCAGCTCCTTGGCACGTGCCAGGGCTACAGAATCTGAGGGCAATGCATATCCAGTGGCCTTCACTTTATCCCAGGCTTTCTTGTAGAGATTCTAGGGGGGGACAGATAGTCTGTGTGAGGGGAAAAATTCTTTTCCTCAGTTATAACTAACAACCAAGAGAAATCAGTAGAAATTTCAGTAGAAATCAAAAGCCCTCTTGTTTTTATGCAGGCCCTGTAACTATTTCTTGACATCGTTTAATCTTGACAGTGCACATAAAGGGTGATTAAAAAAGCTTTCTGATTCCTCATGTTTATTCTCATAGGAGGTTTTAATTTTGTTCAGGTGTAATTTTATCCATTTATTAATGCATGTGCTTGGATAAAACTCAGATTTACCATTAGAAAATAACCCATCTGCCTGAAATACATCATCTCTCCCACCCTCCAATGGTGCAGAGGGTTCTCACTGGCTTTGAGAAGCATCTTGTTTGAATATTTATCTTCAGAGAGAACCAACAAAACAAAAATGCCTCTTAGTAGCAGCTTAAGAGAAGAAAAGATGTGTAGAAACACCTGAATCCCAGAATATTCCCAGGTGGAAGGGACGACTTACGTTGCTGTAGAGATGTTTCAAATTCTGAACCCTCTCAGAGTCCACTGTTTCAGTCACAGTCGTGTACTTGTCCTTAGTTTTATGGAACTCTTCCTTGTATTTCACCTGGAATGGCAGGCAGAGTCAGTGGCTGTGCCAGGGGCAGCGGGCAGGGCTGCAGTGGGAGCAGAGGGCTCACCTCGCTGGCGTTGGCAGCGCTCTGCAGGGCCGTCACGTACACCGGCGTGTCTGTCACCACACTGAAGTTCTGAAAGTTCTCCTTTCCTGCAGATGTGTATTTGATCTAAGGAAAAGAACAAACAAAAAAACTACTTAATGCTGAAAGCAACGTGGAGATTCCCTGCCAGCTCCCTTCAGAATCCGTCCTGAAGCCCAGGATTAGAGCTCAGTGAAGACAATTCCAACAGCAACAGGTCACAAAATAGAAACACTTACTATAAAGGCAGCTAAGGAATAACGACAGTTATACAGCACTGTATAGAATCTGGCAGGCTCAGAGGACAACCAGCCAGGCAGGAGACACTATTTCCCCAGCAGAAATGTCTCCCTGAGGTACCCTGCCCACACAGAAATAAAAAGGTGGTATCTTCTCACTGATGAAATCCACAGCCTTGCTCTCGCTCCATTCTCCTGTTTTCTGCCTCTTCAATAACATAAGTGATGTCTCTACAGACAAAACTCAAAAGTCTGTATTATCACAGATTTAACAACGTATTTCTGTTTAATAGGAATTATTTCATTCTGCTCTGGACTACAACAGGTGTCAATCCCAGGGAATCATAAAAAAAGTCTTATAAATATTTCCTTTCTCAAGGAAAATGTACTTACTTGGCTCTGGAGGTCATAGGATTTCTTGGCCTGGATGATCTGTGGAGTATCCCAGACATAACACCCCAGGCCCTTCAGCCAGTTTAAGTCATCTTTGTACACTGCCTACATGGATGTAGAAAGAACATCAAGTTAGGAAGAAATTTGCCTTCTGCTTGAAAAAAAAGACCTAAGGAGAAAATGAATATTATTCCTGGGAATACTGTCCAGGGGGGAGGGAGCACTGGAATAGACTGCCAGGGAGGATGTGGAGTCTCCTCTGGAGACATTCAAATCCTGACTGGCCATGATCCTGTGCAACCTGCTCTGGGTGAGACCAGGTGATCTCCAGAGGTCCCTTCCAACCCCAACAAGTCTGGGATTCTCTGATAAAAAGACAGTATTTGTTTCTTCTCCATATTCTGCAGATCCAAAGCAGAAGGCCAGAATCTCAACCAGGCTCCTTTGGTAATTCCAGTCCACCTGGAAGTTTAAATGGCACAGCACAGAGACCATCTCAGGGACTGCTGAAGGACTTTTGCCCCCAGGATTTGCAAGGGCAACTAAACCAAAGGATTCTGCACAGTAATAGGCCAGGCAATTCCACAGGCAATCTGACTGGCTCAAGCTGAGATGCTGCTGACCATGGAATATGAGAAAGCGTTGTGGCTCACAGACCATCCCCCAGCTCACACTCTGGGGCTCATACAACCCCAAACAGACCAGGAGAATTCTTTTCCAGACCCACTGGATCCGGAAGGATTGGTTCTGTGCTATGAGGAATCTAAAGCCACGGTTACAAATTTCATGTTTAAATACTAAGGGAGATATTTGAAAATATTTTATATTTAAAAACCTTGGGAAAAAGTAGATGAAAGGTACTACTGTGATGTCTAATAAGTTTAAGAAGTATTTGGGGACAATGCTCTCAGGGACATAGTGACATTCCTGGGGTGTCTGTGCAGGGCCAGGACCGGGACCTGCTGATGCTGATGGGTCCCTCCCAACTCAGACCATTCTAAATAAATGCTAAACTTACATCACTCAGGATTTCCTGGGCTTTTCTGGCCTGAATAACATCATTTTCTTCAGGGGAACAATTCCACTGATGGAAGTAAGTTCGGTATTCAAGGTCACTGAGGATATACTGGCACTTCTTGGCCAGCACGTGGTTCATCATGTCAGTGGGAATATGGACATTCTTCTTGGTGTCTTCATAATCCTTTCTGTAGGCCAGCTAAAGAGGAAAGGTGGGGAAAAGGGCAGAGGGAAGAACAGTGATTTTCTGCAAAACTTTGACTAAGAGGCCACAGCATAATCTCAGACATGATTTCTGGATTTAGCAGCTAAAATCCCATGGGATTCAACAGGATGAAACCTTAACTTGGATAGTAATCACCATTAATTCTCATGAGGGTCTAGAAGGACAAGAATGACCTTCTTCACTTGCAGATTTAACAACCAGTAAAACTAAAAAGACTGCAAGACTGAAAAAGCCAGATACTAAAAACATGGTTTTCATCTAATTAAAGACAGAGCATTTGGGATTACACTCCTTTTATGCCCTGCATGACCTCTGTATGTGCAGTGGTGATAAGAGCAAAACACCACACGTGCATTTACTTGTCCAGTTCTTAAATTCTTATTTCAACTCAAAATCTACACTTTTATTTGTAAAGCAAAAGAATCCCAAGTGCTATTTCTTACTCCTCAGATTCTTTAACTGAAATAGAAATCTTTTTTTCCTATTCCATGTCTTTCTATGTCTCCCTTTTCCTATTCTGTTCTACATTTCCTATTCTGTCTAATAGCTAAACAAACCCCTCCTTAATCTCCCAAATCATTTCAAGTTCAATTATTGAACCCGTGTATGAAATAACCATTCAGGAAACACAAACATGCTGAAATCACTCTGAGTGATGTTATTGTGGCTGCATGGTAAGGCTGGACTTGGTGAGTCCAACTTGGCCTTGGAGGTCTTCTCCAACCTCAATCATCCTTTAATTCTATCAAGCATTGCATTATTTATGTTTAAATAATGAAATAGTGGATTTCATTAGTGAGATTAGTGAGAGGAACAGTGAAATGCAGACGCCCCAGTCAGACAATTCCTTACCGCGCTCCTCATTTTCTGGAATTCCAGCGAGTGAACAACACCAGGGAAATCCCCAATATCCTTCCCAGCCAGGTAATGGCCTTTCAGCTTCTCATATATCTCCTTATATTTTCGCTGAAAAACATCCATGTGGGAACTTTAGCATTCATCCCCCAGCAAACAGGGGCAAAGAGGGAGGGGCTGAAGAAGTCGTGCTGACCTCACTGCTGACGAGGTTGGCGTGCCTCGCCCCCACCAGGGGCACGTACTTCTCATCCAGGGTGTACCCAATGGGCTTGCTCAGCTCCCAGGCCTTTTTGTAATGTTTCTAGGCAAAGCACATACAAGTTTTGGTACAAAAGAATGAAAAATAAAAATCAAACTTCCCAGGAAACCTGACTCTGCCACTTATACACACTTGGAATGTGATTATTGGGAACCACTCCCTAAAAACAGAGTAAGTTATGTTTATTTTGAACAGTTATTCAGTGCCAGGCAAGCAGGGTCCGTGTTCCACACCAGGAAGGTACCTGAGCACAAACCTGAGCTCATTCCCGCTTTCTTTGTTATATTTATATCCAAAAGAGGAGCAAAAATATCCCCAAATGCAGATACAAACTCTTGCTTAAAAGTAGAATTGAGATGCATAATTTTATAGATGTGATAAAAAATCCACAAGTAATATTTCTGTTTGTTATAGAAACAGTAACTGTGTCAGTGACACTTTTCTAATACATCTCATTTTATCAAGTATTACATGTATTTGCCTTTAGATTAAATTGTGAAGTGCCCATTCCTATGAATAAGTAGTCACATTTCCAAAAACTAGAGGTTTCCTATTAAAATCAGACTACTCAAAAGTAACAGTTTAATAATGTAAGTCATCTACAATTTTCCTTTCTTGTTAAACAATAAACGTAAATGTCATCAGTAGTCAAGGGAGATATTATTGGATGAAATTATAAATTGGTTTTGTCACACAAACTGCACGGTTATGACTTCCAAACAACACCCAGCTGTGCTTTGTGATCATTTCAGTAAGGAAAGAAATTATCCTGATTCCAGTGATCCAAACCTGGAAATTAGATAACTTTGCCAGGGCCACCCAGCAGACCACTGAGAGAAACAGGGATGGGACAGTTTCCTGAAGCCCAGTCCACATTCTGCTGCCTTCCAAACAAAGAAATCAAGGATTAGGGGGATGTTTCTGGGGTCTTACCTCACTGTGGAGTAAGGACATGTCCTTGGCATGGTGCAGTGCAGGAGTATCATCAGACCCAATATACTGGCCTTTCTCAAGGTTGAAGGTTTCTTTGTATTTTAGCTACAAAAAGAAAACCAACACAGTGTTAATTCCACAGGAGAAACACATTATTCTAACTAATGCAAGTATTAGAAGTAGACATTAATTTTCTCTTACACATATCCTGAGAGCAGGACTCAATTTTCACCCACTATAAGCAAAATCTAAATCAGACACATTCTCTAGTCTTCTACAGAAAAATGTTGAGTTATTTTGGACAGAACATTGTGTTCTTCATTTATATCACTTCTTACTAAATTTACTTGCCCCAGGAAAGCCTGTTATTAATGAAGCAGCATTTTCACACACACACACAACAAGGCTAAACACAGGGCAGTTTAGCAAGAGCAATTAAATAATTTACTAATTCTAGTATATAAGTTTCTGTTGAAAGAAAAGAAGTACATACATCACTCTGATTGACAGAGTTCATCTTTGCCAACACGATGTCAGGAGTGTCAACCACACTGGTATAGTTGGAAAAGTTATCCAGGGCTTCTTTGGTGTATGACCTCTGCAAAGAGAGAAAATAATACCTTACACACCGTGCATGAGAGAGGAGAGCTCAATGTGGCCCTGCTGAAATGTTCTCTCTTACCTTATTTATCAGTTCTTGGGCATTCTTGGCCGTCTTGTGTTCCACCGAATCCAGAGGGATCCAACCAATGCCACGGAGCCATTCCAGGTCGGATTTATAAACATTCTAAGCCACAAAGACAAGGGAAAAGGAAGGGAATGGTTGAATTCAGGATGGATTATGCACTCCCCCCCCCCAGGCCAGACTAAGCAGGCATGGCCCAGAGCGTGGGCAGCCCCACTCACGTCGCTCTGCAGGTCGTAGGCCTGGCGCGCGTGGATCACGTCGTTCTGGTCGGGAAGGCACGTCCACTCGCGCAGGTACTGCCGGTACTCAGTGTCACTGACCAGGCTCTGCCCCTCCTTGGCTGCCACAACAGCCACGGCGTCCACGGGCATGTGGATTTTGGACTTGGTCTTGTTGTAGTCGGCCTTGTACAGGCGCTCGTTCTGGATCTCGCCCGCGTGCTCGTACCACACCAGCTTGGGGTCGTCCCGCATTTTGGCCACCCCCACGTAGTGCCCTCTCTGCTTGACATACTCAGCCTTGTATTTCAGCTGAGGGAGAGGGAGAAACAGGGATACATCAGCACTGATGAGCCCCACCCTGCTTCTAACCCGGGAACAGCCCAGGGTTTGTCAACGCAGAGGGCAGGTGAGACGGAGAACTGCCGGATGCAGCTTTAGGTTTTCAACACATGGCCACATGAAAACATCAGACAAACAGCAATGGGACTTTGTATAGGCCTTCCAGTTCAAAATACTGCCTTTTCTAGACTGAAATGCTTCCAATTTTTAGTAAACAGTATTGTTAACACAAGGAGAAATGTTGGATAACAAGCACATTTAGTCTCAATTTTGCAACAAGTTCCTTGGGACTGGCTGAGGAGTGGGTGCTTATTTGAGATATTTACATCACACTGTTTTGACAAAATGGATATTCCAAGTAAGAGTCAAGGAATAATTTCAATATCCATCATGCACAAGTTTAAAATGTAAAGGTTTCCAAGGAGGAAGCCTCCATGATACGCCCAAAAGTGAAATCAGAGCCATATATTAGAATCATAATACAACTTCAATCATTTAACACCTGTAAAATTTCAAAGTCCACCTCAGATGCTTTTGAAAGGGCTGTTTCTGGAGAGAGCAAATGTGGAAGGATCAGTCTGACCTTTCAGCACTGGCATCTCCAAAATGAAAAGTCTGGGTGTTACCCCAAATGAAAAGCTTTCTAAGTATGCTGTTGCATTTTCAAGGCCTCTAACATGTCAGACTCCAAGCACTTGATTTCCCAATGAAAAAAGTCCTTACCTCGCTTTGGACATCGCTCGAGCGCTTGGCATGAGAGATCTGCACTGTGTCAGGAGGTAGCAGGTACCCAGTGGCTTTTTCTTTCTCCCAACTTTCTTTGTATAAATTCTGTGGGAAATAAGAGAGAGGAGCAAGTCAACACTACTATAATGATAGCTACTACAGTATAGCTATATACATATTTCAAGGCCAGGTTGGACAGGGGTTGGAGCAACCTGGCCTAGTGGGAGGTGTCCCTGCCATGGAAGGGGGTGGAGTGAGATGAGCTTTAAGGTCCCTTCCAACCCAAACCAGTCTATATGTAACATATCTTGAAGTATAATGATAAGAAATCCCTCTTTTGGGGTTGTTCTTAATAAGGCAGGCTTTCTAAACACCTTAGAAGAGTTACTAATGTGAGTAGAAACTGCCAAGGAGAGATCATGTACCTGATTCAGAATCCTGGCTGCCTCCCGGGCCATATCCAGCTGTGGTGTGTCTGTCAGAGTGTAATTGGACTTGACCTCATTCCAGGCTTTGTGGTATTTAATCTAGAACAGACAAAGAAAAGCCTTGTAGCAACTTCACAGGATTGGGAAAACATGAAATAACGTAGAAGGCCCTGAGTTTGCAAGGCCGTTGGACAAAACACACAAATACAGACCCCCAGGAGTCAGGAGGAGCCCAGACACCTGGGAGCAAACTCACATCACTGCGGATCTCCCCACTGTTCTTCGCGGTGACGAAATCCACCCTGTCGGCCACGGGGGTGAAGGGAACAGCAGCAGCCCTGGTGCGGTACTTCCTCTGCGAGAGGGGGGAACAGTCAGGTCACCCTGCAACAGCTCCTGGCTCATCCAGCAACTCCAGACACAGCCACAAGGCAAGGAGCTTTGTAGGAAAGAACACTCCCCGTACACCATCAATGTTGGGAAAATACCACCGCTGTATTTTGCATTAGAAACAAACCACCGTGTGTAACCACTGCAAACACTGTGGGTGACACATACCCTGCAGAGCATTTCAGTCCTGAAGAACATTTTGTTACCTCACTCAGGAGATCTCCAGCGTATTTGACATGCTTGAGTTCGAGGGAATCATTCGGCAACCACCCGATCCCCCGCAGCCATTCCAGGTCGGCTTTATAAACAGCCTGGGAAAACAAAACAGGGCCCAAGCTGTTGGCTGCAGTGCCAGCAAAATCCACGAGCAGGGGCACTTACTGCCAGTGGCTAAAGGAGAGCAGCAATTCCAATATGAGCACTGTCTCTGAATTTATCACCCTTGAACCTTGGCAGTATGTAAGTGGTTTATATTCTGTAGTCCTAACAAAGAGCAAAGCCAATTCCCTGAGCCCAGCAGGTTCCCCCTGCTTGGAGCTGAAGCAGAGTAAGGAGGCACAATAGAGCAGTAAGCTAAGGGAGGTTTCCATGATGTCTTACATCACTCTGGAGGTCGTAGGCCTGCCTGGCATGGATGACATCGTTCTGGTCCGGCAGGCAGATCCACTGGTGCAGGTACTGCCGGTAATCGGCATCGCTGACCAGGGTCTGCCCGTGCTTGGCTGCCACGATGGCCATCATGTCCACTGGCAGGTGGCACTGGGTCCTCCACTTGGCAAAGTGCTTCTTGTACTCCCGCTCGCTCTGAACTTTGGCTATGTCAAGGGCAAACTGGATCTTGGAGTCTCCTTTTACGTTTGGAACTCCAACGTAGTGTCCCTTCTGCTTCTCGTGCTCCAGCTTGTACTTATACTGGGGGAAGAGCACAGGCCACCATTAACAGTCATCATGAACAGCTCCTGGAGCACGTGAAGACCTCTATGTCCCTTGGCACTTACATCACTGGCAATCTCTCTGGAAGCCTTGGCTGCCTTGATGGGGATGGCATCTGCTCTCAAATCGTAGCTCACCTTCAACTCATCCCAAGCTCCTTTATACTTTTTCTGGAAAGACAAAAATGCCACACATGTGCTAAATGCCCTGGCATTGACCATTAGAGAAACACAGAGTTTCCTGCCCTTTATGTGCTGAAATATCATGAATTTTTGTGTGCATGACTCCTGCTCCCAGCCATATATTGTGCTGCAGATCTTACTCCCTTTAAAACACACACAGGGCCTGCTACACCAGTTTTGCAACCCATAAAGCACAGAAGGGTGTTTGTAAAAGTTCAGAAAATATTTATATGCCTTGGGTTCTCATCAATAAAATATCACCTGAATGGTGCATGATATTAATTTTAAACAGTTCTATGCAAGCATTATTTTTAAATGGCCAAATATTTTAAGGATACTCAGTAGAGGAAGGGAATGTTGCAAGTCCTGCCATGAGATTTGTGTGACTTAATCTTCAGCTTTGGAAGCAATATCTTAGAATGATATAATTCATAGGACACACATCCCATTTAGAGACATGTAGAGAAGAGTAGAAAATGATAAACAACAGAAAATGAAAGTAGAAGGCAGAGAAAATGATGATAAGCATACCTGGCTGTAATTAACAGCATTAGCCTTGGCTAGGTTGATTTCAGGTGTGTCTGGCATAACATGGATCATGGTCTTGTCCTTTTCCCAGGCTTCTTTGTATTTTGGCTGTTAAAACAGTTCATTTTACATTATAATTATGGAATCCCCCTTGTCAATACCATAAAATCCCCAAAATCTCTGCTGAATTATCATTTCTAAAAACCAAAATGCTTGGGAAAGCATTGAACTTAAAATGCTTTTGCATTTCAGCAGTGAGATTTCTCTCCTTGAGAGCCCCAGCAGGCTGTTACATACAATGCTGAGCTGCTCAGCGTTTGTTTTGGCAAGGACCACGTCTGGGGAATCCACCACGCTGGTGTACTTGAGGCTGTCGATGGGGGTCCGGTACACGTGGTCACTCAGGAGGTCCTGGGCTGTCTTCACTCTCTTCATTTCTGGAGACTCATTGGGCAACCAGCCAATCCCACGGAGCCACTCCAGGTCTGCCTTATACACAGCCTGCATGAGACAAGGTCAGAAAAGGAGAACATCTGGTTTCAAGTGACTGTTAATCCTTTTTACATACAATAGATGTTCGTTCTCAGAAGTAAAGCTAAATGTGGGAACCAGGTTTTAGTAGTTCCTTTCTTAAACAACACATTCTAAACCTCGGGAAGTTAAACAGTTAAACTGAAAGGAATTTCTGCTAATGATGAAGATCTTAAAAGAGTCTTCCTGTCCCCTCCAAAATACTTATTCCTCTAGTCATTCCAACAGTTCACATATCCAAACAAAAACCCAATATGCCCACCAGGAAATCTGACAAAAAGCAAGGAACATGAATCTCACTTTCAAAGCTCAAAAAAGTAGAAGAGTGACTGCTGCTGGCTGATATGCAGCAAAGCCAAGTGAGGAAATGCTGCACTGACTCCTCCTGCTCAATCAGCCACTAAAACATCTCACCTGTACCCCACATTGTTTTCTTCCAATTAACCAGCTTTTTCAAGCTGACTCAAATAAACAGGAGTATCAGAAGCCACCTGAGTCCAAGGAGGCAAACAGCTGTTATTAATTAGTCCCAACAAAGCAAGAGAGACAAATCCTTCATCCTCTCCAGATCACACCACTCCAAAAGCACAGCAGATACCAACCAAAGTTTTATAAAATGCAATGGAAAAACCAAGGCTTTTGAAAGGTGAAAAAGAGCAGACTGTAGCAGTACCATGAAAATGGAAGGAAACAGTCTAAAGAGAAATCTGTTGGGACTGTAAAAGACCAAACCATCAGGATAAGGCTGTAATATAGTAAGCAGCAAGAGTAGCAGCTCCCCTGCGTGCACAGATACTCACATCGCTCTGCAGGTCGTAGGCCTGGCGCGCGTGGATCACGTCGTTCTGGTCGGGAAGGCACGTCCACTGGTGGAGGTACTGCCGGTACTCAGTGTCACTGACCAGGGTCTGGCAGTCCTTGGCTGCCTGCACCGACAGGGCATCCACGGGGATGTGGATCTGGGTCTTGGAATCGTGGTAGGCCTTCCTGTAGAGCCGGTCGTTCTGCAGCGCCATGGCCCGCGCGGCCCACGCCAGCTTGGGGTCGTCCTTGGCACTCGGGCACCCGATGTAGTGCCCCTTCTCCTTCTCGTGGGTCTCTTTGTACTTGTACTGGAAGTGCAGAGGTAACACCAGAGGTCACACAGTGCTCACCTGGACACGACCCCCACGCAGGAGGGTTTGCAGCTTCCAAGCTCTCAGCTCCTGGAGCTGAACGTGGCTCGGTTCTGCTGAGCTGGACTCAGATGCCACCAGCACATTAGGAGAGGGCTGTACCTCACTGCAAATGTCCCTGGAAGCCTTGGCTTGCTTGATGGGAATGGCATCAGCTCTTAGGTCATAGCTCTTTGCCTTGGCCTCATCCCAGGCCTTCTGGTAATGTTTCTGCAAAGGAAATCAATCACCTTCATTAAACACAGCAAAGTCTCTCTGACACAAATTCCTTGTCTTAAGACCTCCTTCCCTCGGAATGACCATCTTGGGAGCCCTGTTTGCCCACTGTAACTGGCAGGGTTACAGTAATGATCCTGGCAAGTGTCCTAACAGAAACTTCATGACTTAAAGTAGGTGCCAGATCCAAAACAGGAAGAGGCAGCAGAAACATTCCTGGAAACATCTTGCTGTGTCCCCTGTAAATGCCAGCCCTGGACTGGGCATGACCCAGAGGCTCTGCTCACACACTGCTGAGTGCAGGCTCACAGCTACAGGGGCAAAACATCTCTACTGACAAAACACATCCAGACTGTCCTTAAGCTCTGAAGCCTCCTGACAGCTCCCAGGGACTTCCTTCCTTACCAGCTTTTTTTATTCCTGTCAAAAAGTGAGTGTAGGCAGAGAGACTCAGTCTATTTTTGAGACAGAGCAGAAAACAAAGTGCCTTTCACATGTCCAGACACACCCAACCTGTCCAGGACACCAAGGCCAAGAACATGAGGGCTCCTGCTTTGTGGCATCTCAGTCCACAGAAGCTTGGTCAGCCCAGCTGGCAACTTTGTCATTAGCACAGGTGGGTAAATAAAGGACTTCTTAATTTGTTTTTAATGGCTGTAAAAATTCAGAAAGTGAATGCTATTGCAGGTCAGACTACAAGGAACTCAGAAAAAAACAGTAATGAAAGCACAAGCAAGACAAAAATAGGGGCAGTGAAATGCCTTTTGCAACAGCACTTGAAATATTTCATGCCTAATCCAATCACATCAGATACTTTTGAAAAATACTTGATTATATCACCAGCAAGAATGCTGGGAGTAAAGGCATTTTCCAGGCAAAGCCTCAGTCAGGTCCTGTTGGAAATTCAGCATGGGAAATGTTTCCTGCTGTACAAAACCTCCAGTGTTTAAGTCCTATGAAAGTAATGAATGAAACAACACAAGTCTGCAAAGCCTGTCGGGGCTGCAGAGCCTGCAGAATCCAACAACTCCTCCAGGGAAAGTGTTCGTTAGGTTTTGCCAAAGGGAGCAGGAATTGCACACTGAACTTTGGAGTTTGCTCATGAACACACAACCTCTCATCCTAAAGAGGATGTAATTTCCTGTTTACAAGCATGTTTTAGAAGATGGTGTTTGGGCACCACCCTTTACAGTAAAACCTAAAATACACAGGCCAACAACTGGAAGAACAATTGCCATTCTTCATCTTCTAACACTCCACAAGCATTTAATTTCATTGTCTTACATTGCTGATGTTGAGGGCGTTGACTTTGGACTGCAGCATCACAGGGGTATCAGAAGGTAGAGAGATCTGTGTCTTGTCTTTATCCCAGGCCTCACGATACAGACGCTGAGGAGAAAGGGAAAGGACAGCATCTCACTCTGGGGAAAAAACCTCCCAGTGGGAATTCCTTGGTAATTCCAACGACTGATTTCCAACCAGTCACTCCCACGGCGGGAATTCAGCTGTTCCCCCCAGAGAGGAGAAAGGCCATGCCATCAGTGGGAGGGCAGAGCCAGGTGGGCTTACGTCGCTGAGCTGCATGGCGTTGGTCTTGGCCAGGACAACGTCGGGGGAGTCGGTGATGCTGGTGAAGCCGAGCTGCGCGGGCCGCGTGCGGTACAGCCTGTCACTGAGCAGCTCCTGAGCCTTCTTGGCCTTGACCACTTCCACAGAGCCTTCTGTGAGCCAGCCAATGCCGCGCAGCCACTCCAGGTCGGACTTGTACACGTTCTGCAAACACACCCAGGGTTACTGCCACTGCGGAGACAACTCTGTGCCCAGAGAGGTTGTGGACTCTCCATCCCTGGGGGTGGTCAAGACCAGTCTGGAGGAGGGTCTGAGCAACCTGGTCTAGTGGAAGTGTCCCTGCCCATGGCAGAGGTTGGAATGAGATGATCTCAAAGGTCCCTCCCAACCCAAACCACTCTGGGATTCCACGGTTCTAACTCTTTCTGCCAGGATATTTCCCATAAGGCTTCCCCCAAATTCCTTCTCCCACAGTTACACAGCAAGCAGCCAATGACACTGTGATGTTTCATGTGCTTTCCACACACAGCTAAATCCTGGATTTTCACAGCAACAGAGATACTTTTAAGACACTTGGTACATGCAAACCAGGGGCATAATGTGCAAGCAGGCTATGGCACACCAGGAAAACATGGCTGCCCTATGAACCACCCTGAATATTTCTGGCCTCCTGGCTGAAAGCGCGACAGATTTGGAAAGGACAAAACAACACAGCAGGACAGACTGCAGGCTCGTGAATGTGCATTTGAAAGGACACTTACACAGCCACTGACAAACAGAGCCTCAGCCATGCAGCCTCCCCACAGCCACTCCCACTCACGTCGCTCTGCAGGTCGTAGGCCTGGCGCGCGTGGATCACGTCGTTCTGGTCGGGAAGGCACGTCCACTGGTGGAGGTACTGCCGGTACTCAGTGTCACTGACCAGGGTCTGGCAGTCCTTGGCTGCCTGCACCGACAGGGCATCCACGGGGATGTGGATCTGGGTCTTGGAATCGTGGTAGGCCTTCCTGTAGAGCCGGTCGTTCTGCAGCGCCATGGCCCGCGCGGCCCACGCCAGCTTGGGGTCGTCCTTGGCACTCGGGCACCCGATGTAGTGCCCCTTCTCCTTCTCGTGGGTCTGTTTGTATTTGTACTAAGAAATACAGAGAGAAGGATTAAAAGAAACTGGGGTGAATGGCGATCATTTCACATTGCTGCTGATCACAGACACATATTCCTTGTTTTCCAGGTAACTGGAAACACATGTGAGGGAACAACATACGTCACTCGCAATATCTCTTGATGCCTTGGCACTTTGGATTGGAATGGCATCAGCTCTCATGTCATAACCCTTCTTCTTGGCCTCTTCCCAGGCTTGCACATAAAGTTTCTACACAAGAGAAGGCAGAAAATTGCTCATCAATATTTAAGATGGGTCTCTACATTTCATTAGTTTTTCTTAATATTTTCATGAATGTGTATTTTAGAATCTCTTAATGAAATGCTTCCTTAATTCTGAATTTCCCTTAGTTCAGAGACTGTTTCCTGTCCTTACCTTGCTCACGTTGGCTGCATTGGCCCTGGCCAGCAGAATATCTGGTGTGTCAGGCATGACATGGATGGACTTCTTGTCTGCATCCCAGGCTTCCGTGTACAAACGCTGCGAGAGAGAAACAGTCCTTTAGAAACACTGCTTTGGGAGTGCCAGGATGGAAACTCTGCAAATTTGAAAGCATTAGTGAGAAAAAATACATCCGTGATGTAAAAGTAACGTTGAAGCAGGACAAGATATAAATATAACCAAATTAATACATTGATCTAAAGGAATTATTTTACAGACTGCTGTGGGTAGTTCAAGCAATAAAATACCCCGACTCAGCAAAGCTTCTCATTGAACAGCTCAGGAGGGAGCTTTGCCCTTCCTCTATTTCTCAAGCTAAGCTGGTGCAGCAACTGGCTGATTTTGGATTGCTGAGAAACTGCTGTAGGAGGAAACAGATATTTATTATTCTGCTCTATCTGTAGAGGTTGTTCAATTATGTTTCTTCTAAAGGAGAAGGAGGAGGTACTTAGTCACTTCCATCCTCCAGCTCAGAGATACGTTGCAGAAGCTTCACTTCCAGAGAACTTCAGCTATTTCCTCACAACTTGTTCACCATTCAGTATTACCCTTAAAACACATGTGATTTAGGTGACTGCTTTCTGGACATTTTTACCAAGTGCTCACTTCAGACAGAGAGCCCTGGAATAAGAGCTTTCCTGTACAATGGTTGAGTTTGGACATTCATTTTAAGTCCACAACAAAAGCCTGTAGTCTTGCTTTGTATTTTGCATTTTTCACCTCATGAACAAATTCTATCAACTGGTAATACTGGTGATTTTGACAAGAAAAAAGCCAGCCTCACCTTGTTCATTATCTCAGCATTTTGCTTGGCTAAGACCATGGGCAAGGAATCTGTCACACTGGTAAATTTGATTTTGTCTGCGGGCTGACGGTACTTCCTGTCACTCAGGATCTCTCCAGCTTTCTTGGCCTTTTCCACTTCCAAGGAACCAATAGGAACCCATCCAACACCTCGTAGCCATTCCAGGTCTGATTTGTAAACAGCCTAAAAAGATTTGAAAGTCCATTACATATGTGCAAATGTTATTAAATGTAAAACTAAATAAGCACGTCTTAGTCTATAGGAACAACTGCATGTTTCTGATTGGTAGCAGGATATGGTTTTGAAAATAATGGTTCTTTTAGAAGATTAAGGAAAAATAATTACTAAATAACAAAAAGAACGGGGTTATTGGAGCACACCACACGTACCAGAGTTACACACAAACTACTCCTCAGGTTATGAACAGAGGAAATAGGACTGAATATAAATTTGATGAAAGAAAATGACACCTCAGGTCACGGACAGAGGAAATACGATTAAATAGAAATCGGATGATGCGACAAGTATTTCACCTCTAGGGACAAATCCAGTGCAAGTGACAAAGGCACACAATGTATATCGAAAAACTGGAGTGTGTAAGTCCCTGCATTTTTAATTGTGTGTTACAAGCCTAAGGGTTGCTCACATCACTCTGCAGGTCATAGGCTTGCCGGGCGTGGATCACGTCGTTCTGGTCGGGCAGGCAGATCCACTGGTGCAGGTAGTGCCGGTAGTCGATGTCGCTCACCAACACCTGGCACTTCTTGGCCAGCACAATCCCCAGCATGTCCACGGGGCTGCTGAAGTGTGTCTTGGACTTCTCAAAGGCTTTCTTGTACTCCCTGTCACTCTGGATCTTGGCCACGTGCATGGACCACATCATCTTGGGGTCGTCCTCGATGTTGCGGGCCCCGATGTGGTGGCCCTGCTGCTTCCGATACCCTTCCTTGTACTTGTACTGCAGGAAAGAAAGACATATACATGTTTTATTTTTTTAAAACACGAATCATTTAAATATCAATCTTGATAGAAAAACCAGGAGCATAAAAATTCTGTCTCTTAGGGATGTTGCCTCATCCTCAGTGCAAAACCTGTCCTAGTCATTGCATATTTTTTTCCTGGTTCTGTATTCAGATATTTTGAATTTCAATATGACACTTTTACAGAATATTGTTTTTCTCTGGAAAAGACAAGCATTTAAATCTTTATATTGATTTACTAATATGTCTCTTTTGGAGAGGGATTTTAAAGTACTTCTTATTTTGAACCAGAAATTGACTTGACTAACTCTAGTATAGACATCTTTTTTTATCACCCTACTAGAACATCCATGGACATCATGGAACTGCTGAAGGGGCATAGGAATGATCCTGACATTATTCTGTTTATTTCAGTGATATAAACCTTATGCATAAAAGTACTGGCTATCCATTTTCATGCACTTAAGGCACGAGGTAGAATCCCTAGGAAAACAGATTTTAGTATTGGCTATTCTGTGAAGTATGACATGAACAAACGTTCTGATTCTTATCCATTACCACATCCCTACAGGAATAACAACCCCCTGCTTACATCACTGGCGATCTCTCTGGAGGCTTTGGCAGATTGAATGGGAATGGCATCAAAGCGCAAATCGTGGCCCTTCTTCTTGGACTCCTCCAAGGCCAGTTTGTACATTTTCTGGGAGAGGAAAGGTCACATTTTAGTTTCTAAAGCAAAATTATGTTTCAGTTAAGCACAACAGTTGAATAAAACAAGTGAAGTCCCTAAACAATTCTGGTAGTCTTCAGGCACCTTCAATATTGTTCTCCAGAAAATAAAGTACCACAGGTTTCAAAGACCTTGTAACTATCCTGTAGATACTTGGGAATTGGAAATGGTGTAGGGAAGGAAAGGAAGGAACATTTAAAGAGTTAAATTATTTATTTCCACATCCTGCTGTAGAAATGATCTCTCATTTATGGTGGATAATGTCCTTTAAAAGCCCAAGTAGATACCCAGGAGGTCAATTCCAGTGACAGAAGAACTCTGATCTCAGCACTGAATCTGGTGATTTGTGGAACTGAACAACCTGACAATATTCTACTATGGACTGAAAGTCAGAGATGACAAATTGCACTTGTCAGAAAGCCTTTAATTGTCTCAGCCCTTCAGTTCCACTCACCTGACTGTAGTTCAGTCTGTTTTGTTTGGCCAGCAGGATTTCTGGGGTATCAGGCATGACATGAATCGAGGTCTTGTCTTTATCCCAAGCTTCGGTGTATAAACGCTGGGAAAGGAAACAGGAGGAAATCAATACTGCATCCCAAAGCAGGCTGATATCTCAGTAATCAGGGAAAACACAGAGCATATTAATTAAAATTATAGGAACCAGTCTAGTAGAAGATGTCCCTGCCTGTGACAGGGGGTTGGAACAAAGCAACCTTTAAGGCCCCTTCTAACCCAAACCCTTCTGTGATACTCTGAAATACAGCAGGGAAATACAGTTCTGTGTTTAGTCAGGCAGAGATAATACACAAAAGGAGAATTTACCTGAGGGAATTTAACACCACTTGGGAAACTGTCACATTGCTTCAGAATACTGACTAAAGCAGAGCAGTATTAGTGCCCACTGCACACACAGGCCAAGGGAAAGGTTAAAATGTAATTTGCAGAATATCACAGAAAGTTGAGTCTTCCATCACTTGGCCTGGGAGTTTTGAGTACAGTAATCAGAGCAGAGTGTTTGCAAACACACCACCCTGAACCACAGCGTTGGCTCAGGACAGCTCTAGTCCTGCCTCCAGGGTTTAGGCCAGGTCTGCTGATGTGTCAGCTCATCAAACCAGGGCTCACCTTGTTCATGGTGTCCGCGTTCTGCTTGGCCAGCACCATGGGCAGCGAGTCTGGGATGCTCGTGAACTTGATGGTGTCCGGATGCTGACGGTAGATTTTGTCACTCAGGATCTCCCCAGCCCTCTTGGCTTTCTCCACTTCCAAGGAACCAATAGGGACCCAGCCAACACCCCGCAGCCATTCCAGGTCAGACTTGTAGCAGTTCTGGTACGAGAAAAAACACACAAGTTATTTTAAAAAAATAATAAATACTGCATGTTACACAGTGCATCTTTTCACAGGAAAATAATCTATCAACTCTTAAGTCAAACAAATCTAAAGCCTGAGAGAAAATCATAGAAAACAACTTGCACTGAATGAACATAAACAGTGAAACCATTATGCAAGTTTCACAGAAGGGTAAATGATAAACAGTGCAAATTCTGGAAATACAGGATTTCATTCAAGCATCGATTAGTTAACGTGTCCTGCAGGACATCTGAGTTTCCATCAGCCATGAAAGTTGAAAAGGAAAATTGGGTTTTGCCACACTGGGACGGGATGGCCTGATCCACCTACACAGAATACCCAAGACATCCCCCACCCAAACTGAAATCCAATAGAGCTCACATCACTCTGCAGGTCATAGGCTTGCCGGGCGTGGATCACGTCGTTCTGGTCGGGCAGGCAGATCCACTGGTGCAGGTAGTGCCGGTAGTCGATGTCGCTCACCAGCCCTTGGCATTTCTTGGCCAACACAATCCCCAGCATGTCCACGGGGCTACTGAAGTGTGTCTTGGTCTTCTCAAAGTCTTTCTTGTACTCCCTGTCACTCTGGATCTTGGCCACGTGCATGGACCACATCATCTTGGGGTCGTCCTCGATGTTGCGGGCCCCGATGTGGTGGCCCAGCTGCTTCCGATACCCTTCCTTGTACTTGTACTGAAACAGGGGATATTCAAAGTCACTCAGTGCTTTGGTAAGTTCATAAGTAATTCAAACTGTTTAACATATTCAGTAGTGATTGGTTAAGTTAAAAATATGATTTAGGTCTTTCCACTACTGGATTAGTTTTCACATATAAAGCTTTTTTATCAGATACAATGATCTCAGGTTTGCCATATACCTATATCACAGGTTAAATTCACTCAACTTTTAACATCACATTCTAGGAAGTTTGGTATTCCACATTCTTTTACTATTAGGACTAAATATTAACTTATTGTAGAGACTTTGTACAAAACCCCTTGATGAAGGTGGTATCAGTTGGCCTTAATACAAACAGTTGAAATATCAACCTTGGCAGAAAAATAAAGAGCATACCAACGTGTTACTCTCCCTCCCTTAGTGCTGTTGCCTCAGCCACGAAGCAAACCCTCTCATAGCCATGACACAGATCTAGTCCTCGTTTTGTGTTCAGACACCTTGAATCTCAATATGACACTTCAGCAGAAATAGGTTTTGAATGAGAATTTAATTTTACAATCTCTAACACTGACTCAAATGCCTTTTGATCATCCTATTTGAACAGCCATGGACACCATAGAACTATTGCAGGAGGCATATAAATGATCCTGACATTATTCTAATTCTTTATTTCAGTGATATAAATCTCATGCATAACAGTACTGGTTACCCATCCCTGTAATGCACTAATTCCTGCTCCTGCACTAAAGGCGGGCAGTAGGATCAGTGAATTTAATATTATCTATTCTACAGTGTAAGGTATGACATGAACAAACAACAGAACACACACTCTGCCTCTTTTCTGGTATTCCAAACCCATAACAACCCCCCTGCTTACATCACTGGCGATCTCTCTGGAGGCTTTGGCAGATTGAATGGGAATGGCATCAAAGCGCAAATCGTGGCCCTTCTTCTTGGACTCCTCCAAGGCCAGTTTGTACATTTTCTGGGAGAAAAACGTTCACATTTTAGTCTCAAGAACAAAAGAGCATTTCAGTTAAGCATGTCTGAGTAATAAAACTAATCAAGATACTAAATGTGATATCCAATCTTCAGGCAACTTAAGCATCTTGAACTGAGCTCAACCTTCACTAGAAAATTATAAACTGCAGATTTCAAAAACCTTGTAATTTTATTGTAGATATATGGGAATAGAAATCATTTAGAGAAGGCAAAGAAATATTATTTATTTCTACACCTTGCTCTAGAAATTATTTCTCATTTATGGTGGATAACATCTTTTAAAAGCCCAAGTAGATACCCAGGAGGTCAATTCCAGTGACAGAAGAACTCTGATCTCAGCACTGAATCTGGTGATTTGTGGAACTAAACAACCTGACAATATTTGTGTATTAACTGAAAGTCTGAGATGACAAATTGCACTTGTCAGAAAGTCTTTAATTGTCTCAGCCCTTCAGTTCCACTCACCTGACTGTAGTTCAGTCTGTTTTGTTTGGCCAGCAGGATTTCTGGGGTATCAGGCATGACATGAATTGAGGTCTTGTCTTTATCCCAAGCTTCGGTGTATAAACGCTGGGAAAGGAAACAGGAGGAAATCAATACTACATCCCAAAGCAGGCTGATATCTCAGTAATCAGGGAAAACACAGAGCCTAACAGGTGAAAATCTAGGAAATACAACGGGGATGAATGGGTGGGGAATTAATGAAAGGAGAATTTACCTGAGGGAATTTAACAAGACTTAGGAAACAGCCACAGTGATTAAGGAGAAAGAATAAACCACTGCAGCACTGCTTGNAAAGGAAACAGGAGGAAATCAATACTGCATCCCAAAGCAGGCTGATATCTCAGTAATCAGGGAAAACACAGAGCCTAACAGGTGAAAATCTAGGAAATACAACGGGGATGAATGGGTGGGGAATTAATGAAAGGAGAATTTACCTGAGGGAATTTAACAAGACTTAGGAAACAGCCACAGTGATTAAGGAGAAAGAATAAACCACTGCAGCACTGCTTGGGCTCAGGACAGCTCTAGTCCTGCCTCCAGGGTTTAGGCCAGGTCTGCTGATGTGTCAGCTCATCAAACCAGGGCTCACCTTGTTCATGGTGTCCGCGTTCTGCTTGGCCAGCACCATGGGCAGCGAGTCTGGGATGCTCGTGAACTTGATGGTGTCCGGATGCTGACGGTAGATTTTGTCACTCAGGATCTCCCCTGCCCTCTTGGCTTTCTCCACTTCCAAGGAACCAATGGGGACCCAGCCAACACCCCGCAGCCATTCCAGGTCAGACTTGTAGCAGTTCTGGAATGAGAAAAATCCACCAAAGAACACACAAAGGTTGTTATAATAATAATAATGATGCAATTTATACAGTGATTCTCTTCAATGTTAAGTAACCTTTGATAAATGAACTTTATCAACTAATTCAAATAAATTCAAAGCCTGAGAGAAAATCATAGAAAACAACTTGCACTGAATGAACATAAACAGTGAAACCATTATGCAAGTTTCACAGAAGGGTAAATGATAAACAGTGCAAATTCTGGAAATACAGGATTTCATTCAAGCATCGATTAGTTAACGTGTCCTGCAGGACATCTGAGTTTCCATCAGCCATGAAAGTTGAAAAGGAAAATTGGGTTTTGCCACACTGGGACGGGATGGCCTGATCCACCTACACAGAATACCCAAGACATCCCCCACCCAAACTGAAATCCAAGAGAGCTCACATCACTCTGCAGGTCATAGGCTTGCCGGGCGTGGATCACGTCGTTCTGGTCGGGCAGGCAGATCCACTGGTGCAGGTAGTGCCGGTAGTCGATGTCGCTCACCAGCCCTTGGCATTTCTTGGCCAACACAATCTCCAGCATGTCCACGGGGCTGCTGAAGTGTGTCTTGGTCTTCTCAAAGTCCTTCTTGTACTCCCTGTCACTCTGGATCTTGGCCACGTGCATGGACCACATCATCTTGGGGTCGTCCTCGATGTTGCGGGCCCCGATGTGGTGGCCCAGCTGCTTCCGATACCCTTCCTTGTACTTGTACTGAAACACAAGCCAGGATATCGGAATTCTGAATCACCTCAGACAACTCTCAGGTTGCAGAGGTGAGCTGTCAACATACAAAGAAACAAAAATGTGGATTCTTACATCACTGGCAATTTGCCTGGATGCTTTGGCTGCTTGGATGGGGATGGCATCAATTCTCAAATCGTAGCCTTTCTTCTTTGAATCTTCCATGGCCTGTCTATATTGTTTCTGGGGGGAGAATTAAACAGTGGGATTCAGATAAGTTCCATATATTATATTCTATGGAAAACAAACTGCTTGTAATGAGATCTAAAAATTATGCTAAGATTTATTGCAACCCAGCTTTCCTTCACTCTAACTCAGAGCTGCAGCTCAGTATCTGATACAAGTTCACAGCAATGCACAACCTTTGCTAAATACATTCAATAATGAATTTTTCTTCTACTACTTTAAATAACAGAACACTGACTACAGTTTTAGAGCTAAACGTCCCTTCTATACATGGGGACTAAAACATAGTTTTTAAAGCCACCTTTTACTGATGTGAATTATTTTTGCCTAAACTAACCCTGGCCACTGGGTTAGAATTTCACAACTGAAATTCTCTTCTTGGTATTTCCACTGTTGGAATTAATTTTGTGCCATCCCAGTGACATGAACACTGGCAGAAATTACTCCCAAAAGTTCAAATTGATTTCCCATGGAATTTATTCTCAGTAGTGCTCACTGGTCTATGTATGCCCTACCACAACTAAACAAACAATGTTTTTAAAGTCACAATTTCAAGTATAAGTAGGAGGGTTACTTATGGAAACTGAGGGTGTCCGGTGTGGAAGGTTCACCAGAACATTCCTGGTGCAGCCATGGCACAGAGCAGATCCTCTGCAGAGCTGCCACACTCACCGTGCTGTAGTTCTTCTTGTTCTCTCTGGCCAATGTGATTTCAGGAGTGTCAGGCATTATGTGGATCTGTGTCTTGTCTTTATCCCAGGCCTCAGTGTACAAACGCTGCAGGGCAAATCATGTGTTAAAGGGGGAAAAAACAGTGGCTACTTGGAGATCTCCTAAGACATCAGAAGAATTATAGACCTGTATTCAAAGTATAAACTATCCTTATTCCTTATGCACCCCTGAGATTTTATATTAACCCCTCTAGATACAAAAATTCCAGGTTAAGAATTAAAAACCCAGAAAGGATTCTGTTAAGAAATGTTTAGAAAAAAGGCACAGAATGCTAATCAGACACACAGAAGCCTAAACTCCAAGAACAAGGCCTGTTGGAAAGAGAAAATGAGTTTATTGACATAAATAGGATTGAGGTCAGAGCCAAAGGTTCAGAAAACCTCTTTTATTTTAAGTACTATGCTGAATTGTTGAAAAATTGGGCTTTTCAAAAACTGTCCTAACATGAGTAGTTCATTAATTAGATTGTGGGATAAGCTGGATAAATTATTAGATTTATTAGACAAATTGTTATATTCAAAAGTAGATGAAAGTTGGGTAACACACTACTAGATACACAGTAGAGTATTTGGAAAGCTTCCCGATAGACAATAGTGACAAATTAACACAATAACTTGGAAGATATTATTAAATTAGCACTTGCTGGAAATACATTACCTGCTGATTGCCACGAACAGAACTTGCACCTCTAAAGCCTCACTGTGCTGGAATCTACAAATCTCAGTCCTAGTCCTGTCTCTGGGCTTTAGGCCCAGCCTGATCTTGTGTCAGATCATCAAACCAGGGCTCACCTTGTTCATGGTGTCCGCGTTCTGCTTGGCCAGCACCATGGGCAGCGAGTCTGGGATGCTCGTGAACTTGATGGTGTCCGGATGCTGACGGTAGATTTTGTCACTCAGGATCTCCCCAGCCTTCTTGGCCTTTTCAACTTCCAAGGAACCAATGGGGACCCAGCCAATGCCCCGCAGCCACTGCAGGTCAGACTTGTAGCAGTTCTGGTACGAGAAACAGAGACAGCAGTCACACACTTTCCACTTCATGTGCAGTTCAGCAGTGTATTAATGCATTGAGACTGTCCACTGTGAAGGATCATATGCAGCTAATTCTGCTGTTTGGCTGTACATAAACCATCACTATAATTTCTGACACAAAGAATCATTCCCTCCTCAAACTCTAATGGCCTTGCTTGGATCAGGGAAAGAAAAACACTATGGGAAAAAACGCAACATGAGAGCAGTTTCTGTAGTTTACATTCCAAGGAAATTACAAACATCTTAGTAGTGGAGACCTGATTAGTGAGTACTCACATCACTCTGCAGGTCATAGGCTTCCTTGGCATGGATGACATCATTCTGGTCAGGCAGGCAGGTCCACTGGTGCAGGTAGTGCCGGTAATCGGCATCACTGACCAACCCTTGGCATTTCTTGGCCAACACAATCTCCAGCATGTCGACGGGGCTACTGAAGTTTGTCTTGGTCTTCTCAAAGTCCTTCTTGTACTCCCTGTCACTCTGGATCTTGGCCACGTGCATGGACCACATCATCTTGGGGTCATCCTCGATGTTGCGGGCCCCGATGTGGTGGCCCAGTTGCTTCCGATACCCTTCCTTGTACTTGTACTGCAGGAAAAACAAGTATTTGTTGAGTTTTAGTTTGGTTTTCCTTTATGCCACAATAAGCCCCTGGGGCACCACCTCCAGAAAACAAAAGAGCTGAAACCACAGAGACTGAGTGAGAAGGAATTCAGCCCTGGTGCTGCCACGAGGGCCCCTGTGCACTCACATCGCTGGCGATGTCCCGCGAGGCTTTGGCAGACTTGATGGGAATGGCATCTGCCCGCATGTCGTAGCCCTTCTTCCTCTCCTCCTCCATGGCCAGCCTGTACAGCTTCTGCAACACACACCACACTGCCCTCACACCACAGCCCTTCCTGGGCACAGCAGCCTCCAGCCACGCACTCTGCCCCCCAGCCCAGCCACCCACCTCGCTGAAGTTCACTTTGTTCTGCTGGGCCAGCAGGATGCCAGGGGTGTCCGGCATGATGTGGATGCTGGTCTTGTCCTTCTCCCAGGCGGACGTGTACGAGCGCTGCGACAGGAGCACAGTGGCAAATCACACACAGCACACACGGGGCAACGACCCACACAGCAAACCAGCTCAGGGAACCACAGCAAGGGGCCTCTGCTTTGCACTCACTCACAAATGCCTCTCTGTTCCTGACACAAACCTTCTGAAGGCCTCCCCCTCCTTTTCTGTGCCACACTGCACCCCATTCCTGCTCCAGCCCCACACCAGACAACTCCATCTCAAACAACGAACTCAAATCCCTGAGCCACGAGGATGCAACATCCCCCTGGCACAACCTGGGCCCTGCAAGCACAGAGCCCAACATCCTGGGAAAGGAAGGGCCCATTTCCTTTAGGATGCAAACACAAAGCAGGCTCACATGGTCCATGATCTGAGAGTTGTGTTTGGCCAGAACCATGGGCATGGAGTCAGGAAGGCTTGTGAATTTGATGGTGTCCGGGTGCTGCCGATACTTCTTGTCACTCAGGATCTCGCTCGCCCTCTTGTTCTTCTCTGCGTCCAGAGAGCCAATTGGGGACCACCCAATGCCCTTCAGCCACTGCAGGTCCGACTTGTACACGTTCTGCAAGGACAGCCAAGGACACAGAGCAGCTCAGCACCCTCCTCGCTCCATTCCAGCACTTCTCCTACCACGGGAACCTCTGATGAAGGGAGCACGTTCCCTTGGGCCAACCCACCAACCAGCCACCACAAAAGGGACTCTTGCTAAACTCAGCTCCCCACTAATGCAACAGCACAAACAGCTCTCCAGCAATGCACAGACTTTCCCTCTTCATCTTCTCTATCTCCTCAGCAAAGACCTCTCCCATTTGGCAACCTGCAGCTGGTGGAGCCATGGGAGGAGCCTTTTATCCCACCTCCAAAGGCTCCTCATTCCATTCACCACTGCACACAGCCCTTGCCTTTGCCAGCTCTTGGCCCTCCAAAAGAATATATTTGACTCCATTTCCCTTCCCTGCCACACAAATCCCTCCTCCAGCAGTGGAACGGAACACAGCAGACACTTCTGGGAGTCCCCCAGCAGCAAAGACCAACTCACATCACTCTGCAGGTCGTACACTGTCTTGGCATGGACGACGTCGTTCTGGTCGGGCAGGCAGGTCCAGCGGTGCAGGGGGTGCCGGTAATCGGCGTCACTGACCAGCTCCTGGCACTTCTTGGCCAACACAATCCCCAGCATGTCCACGGGGCTACTGAAGTTTGTCTTGGACTTCTCAAAGGCTTTCTTGTACTCCCTGTCACTCTGGATCTTGGCCACGTGCATGGACCACATCATCTTGGGGTCGTCCTCAATGTTGCGGGCCCCGATGTGGTGGCCCTGCTGCTTCCGATACCCTTCCTTGTACTTGTACTGCAGGAAAAGGGGCTCAGTGAGTGTCAGGACACTTGCTCTCCCTTCTGACACTGCCCTGAAGCAGCTCCTGTGAGCAAGTGCTATGCTAGTAGGGTTTGGCAACATCACCACCTGAAGAGACACCTAAGTGCAGGATATCCCTGCTGCGTCCTTGTGTCCCACCCCACACCTACACTGGCACACAGCAGGCATATGGAGACCCTCCACAGAGCTCAGGAGCCTTCTGCTCACAGCCTGCTGTGGCCTAACCTACAGCTTGGGAAGGGCCGAGGGGCAACACTAGACTTTTTCAGCAAAGCACACACTGAAGTCTTAAGGATGAGAATAAGAGAGCCAGTGAACAAAGGGAACTTTGTGACTGCTGTAGAACAGAACACTGGGCAAAGAGAGCACTGAGGTTGAATGCTTCCTTCAGCTGCAGGAAACATCACACGCACAGGCCCTGATCCTAACAGGGGACCTCAAGCACCCAGACATCTGCTGGAGTGTGTTGAGGACACATTCCCAGTAGGGGTGATGGAGTCCTGAGCAGAGGAGAGGCATTGCGGCACCTCCTGTCACTAACGGGGAAGAACTTACTGAAGATCTGAAGACTGGAGGTAGCCAGGGCTGAGCAACTCTGCCCTGCATTTCTCACTCCTGGGGGGCACAGGACAGGTAAAAGCAGAACCAGTACCCTAAACCTCAGAAAGGCAAAGGTTCAGCTGCTTATGGCACTTGGGATCGATTGGGAAGCTGCTCTCATGGGTGACAGTATGTAAAAATGTTTTCTTGGGACACAAGAGCTCTCAGTCCCAACAAGCAGGAATTCAGGCAAGGGAGGCAGGAGGCCAACTCAGCTAAGCCAGGACCTCTTAGGCAAACTAAAACACAAAATCAAAATGCATTGGCAACAGAGACAGGGAAAAATATCCTGGGCAGATTATAGGAAAAAGGCTGGGATTGCATAGACGGATTAGGACGCCCAAAACACAGTTGGAGCCTGCAAGGGCCCCTGTGCACTCACATCGCTGGCGATGTCCCGCGAGGCTTTGGCAGACTTGATGGGAATGGCATCTGCCCGCATGTCGTAGCCCTTCTTCCTCTCCTCCTCCATGGCCAGCCTGTACAGCTTCTGCAACACACACCACACTGCCCTCACACCACAGCCCTTCCTGGGCACAGCAGCCTCCAGCCACGCACTCTGCCCCCCACCCCAGCCACCCACCTCGCTGAAGTTCACTTTGTTCTGCTGGGCCAGCAGGATGCCAGGGGTGTCCGGCATGATGTGGATGCTGGTCTTGTCCTTCTCCCAGGCGGACGTGTACGAGCGCTGCGACAGGAGCACAGTGGCAAATCACACACAGCACACACGGGGCAACGACCCACACAGCAAACCAGCTCAGGGAACCACAGCAAGGGGCCTCTGCTTTGCACTCACTCACAAATGCCTCTCTGTTCCTGACACAAACCTTCCAAAGGCCTCCCCCTCCTTTTCTGTGCCACACTGCACCCCATTCCTGCTCCAGCCCCACACCAGACAACTCCATCTCAAACAACGAACTCAAATCCCTGAGCCACGAGGATGCAACATCCCCCTGGCACAACCTGGGCCCTGCAAGCACAGAGCCCAACATCCTGGGAAAGGAAGGGCCCATTTCCTTTAGGATGCAAACACAAAGCAGGCTCACATGGTCCATGATCTGAGAGTTGTGCTTTGCCAGAACCATGGGCATGGAGTCGGGAAGGCTCGTGAATTTGATGGTGTCCGGGTGCTGCCGATACTTCTTGTCACTCAGGATCTCGCTCGCCCTCTTGTTCTTCTCTGCGTCCAGAGAGCCAATTGGGGACCACCCAATGCCCTTCAGCCACTGCAGGTCCGACTTGTACACGTTCTGCAAGGACAGCCAAGGACACAGAGCAGCTCAGCACCCTCCTCGCTCCATTCCAGCACTTCTCCTACCACGGGAACCTCTGATGAAGGGAGCACGTTCCCTTGGGCCAACCCACCAACCAGCCACCACAAAAGGGACTCTTGCTAAACTCAGCTCCCCACTAATGCAACAGCACAAACAGCTCTCCAGCAATCCACAGACTTTCCCCCTTCATCTTCTCAGTCTCCCCAGCAAAGACCTGTCCCACTTGGCAACCTGCAGCTGGTGGAGCCATGGGAGGAGCCTGTTATCCCACCTCCAAAGGCTCCTCATTCCATTCACCACTGCACACAGCCCTTGCCTTTGCCAGCTCTTGGCCCTCCAAAAGAATATATTTGACTCCATTTCCCTTCCCTGCCACACAAATCCCTCCTCCAGCAGTGGAACGGAACACAGCAGACACTTCTGGGAGTCCCCCAGCAGCAAAGACCAACTCACATCACTCTGCAGGTCGTACACTGTCTTGGCATGGACGACGTCGTTCTGGTCGGGCAGGCAGGTCCAGCGGTGCAGGGGGTGCCGGTAATCGGCGTCACTGACCAGCTCCTGGCACTTCTTGGCCAACACAATCCCCAGCATGTCCACGGGGCTACTGAAGTTTGTCTTGGACTTCTCAAAGGCTTTCTTGTACTCCCTGTCACTCTGGATCTTGGCCACGTGCATGGACCACATCATCTTGGGGTCGTCCTCGATGTTGCGGGCCCCGATGTGGTGGCCCTGCTGCTTCCGATACCCTTCCTTGTACTTGTACTGCAGGAAAAGGGGCTCAGTGAGTGTCAGGACACTTGCTCTCCCTTCTGACACTGCCCTGAAGCAGCTCCTGTGAGCAAGTGCTCTGCTATTGGAGCCTGAAAACCACTGCTCTTCTTCACAAGGCAGGCTGGGTGTCACCCTGCACAGCCTTCCCTGCCCTCAGCCCCAGAGCCCACAGCAGCTGACACACTCCATTGCACCAGGATCTCTGCACAGTGCTCAGGAGTCTTATTCTGCCAGCCTTGTGTGTGTCCTCAGCTACAGCCCCACAGCCACTCAAAGTAGGAGGTAACTGTGGGGCAACAGGACATGTATTCCCCTGCCTCTCAACGAAAGGTCAAGACTGAGGACAGATGCAACTCATCTCCTTACAGTAAGGGAACAAAGATGAAACACAGAACCTCATAGGAAAGAGTAAATTCAACTCCTGCAGAGCTGAGACTGAAAAGATACTCTGGGGCACAGCAATAAGTGGCATACAGTGATCTGCCCAGAGTCCAAACAGAGAAGGTAAATGCCCTGGACACAAAACGAAAAGTGGTTTGGGTTTTCTTCTCTCATGACCACACCTGCTGTGCAACTACAGTGTCAGAGCCCCACGGACTCGCACTACTGATGCAGCACAACACCTCAACACCTCAGGCTGTTGCACAAGGAGATGTTGCCCAAGCAAAGGAGAGGCACTGCTTTGGCCTATGGCCACCACTCAGCTCCCACGAGAATTATCTCCCTGCATTCCATGCTCTCCCACACAACCCTGTGCACCCAGAACATGCAGGGTCAGATCCAGGTGGGCAGTTCAGAACCAAAATGTTTATGGACCAGCAGGATGGCAGTGACAGGAAAGGGCTCTGTTGCCTCCACTGGGCTCAGCTGTCAAACCCTGGGCTCCACCTGCCAGCCCCTGGCACCCATCCCACAGTGTGTGCCACGAGGGCCCCTGTGCACTCACATCGCTGGCGATGTCCCGCGAGGCTTTGGCAGACTTGATGGGAATGGCATCTGCCCGCATGTCGTAGCCCTTCTTCCTCTCCTCCTCCATGGCCAGCCTGTACAGCTTCTGCAACACACACCACACTGCCCTCACACCACAGCCCTTCCTGGGCACAGCAGCCTCCAGCCACGCACTCTGCCCCCCAGCCCAGCCACCCACCTCGCTGAAGTTCACTTTGTTCTGCTGGGCCAGCAGGATGCCAGGGGTGTCCGGCATGATGTGGATGCTGGTCTTGTCCTTCTCCCAGGCGGACGTGTACGAGCGCTGCGACAGGAGCACAGTGGCAAATCACACACAGCACACACGGGGCAACGACCCACACAGCAAACCAGCTCAGGGAACCACAGCAAGGGGCCTCTGCTTTGCACTCACTCACAAATGCCTCTCTGTTCCTGACACAAACCTTCTGAAGGCCTCCCCCTCCTTTTCTGTGCCACACTGCACCCCATTCCTGCTCCAGCCCCACACCAGACAACTCCATCTCAAACAACGAACTCAAATCCCTGAGCCACGAGGATGCAACATCCCCCTGGCACAACCTGGGCCCTGCAAGCACAGAGCCCAACATCCTGGGAAAGGAAGGGCCCATTTCCTTTAGGATGCAAACACAAAGCAGGCTCACATGGTCCATGATCTGAGAGTTGTGCTTTGCCAGAACCATGGGCATGGAGTCGGGAAGGCTCGTGAATTTGATGGTGTCCGGGTGCTGCCGATACTTCTTGTCACTCAGGATCTCGCTCGCCCTCTTGTTCTTCTCTGCGTCCAGAGAGCCAATTGGGGACCACCCAATGCCCTTCAGCCACTGCAGGTCCGACTTGTACACGTTCTGCAAGGACAGCCAAGGACACAGAGCAGCTCAGCACCCTCCTCGCTCCATTCCAGCACTTCTCCTACCACGGGAACCTCTGATGAAGGGAGCACGTTCCCTTGGGCCAACCCACCAACCAGCCACCACAAAAGGGACTCTTGCTAAACTCAGCTCCCCACTAATGCAACAGCACAAACAGCTCTCCAGCAATCCACAGACTTTCCCCCTTCATCTTCTCAGTCTCCCCAGCAAAGACCTGTCCCACTTGGCAACCTGCAGCTGGTGGAGCCATGGGAGGAGCCTTTTATCCCACCTCCAAAGGCTCCTCATTCCATTCACCACTGCACACAGCCCTTGCCTTTGCCAGCTCTTGGCCCTCCAAAAGAGTATATTTGACTCCATTTCCCTTCCCTGCCACACAAATCCCTCCTCCAGCAGTGGAACGGAACACAGCAGACACTTCTGGGAGTCCCCCAGCAGCAAAGACCAACTCACATCACTCTGCAGGTCGTACACTGTCTTGGCATGGACGACGTCGTTCTGGTCGGGCAGGCAGGTCCAGCGGTGCAGGGGGTGCCGGTAATCGGCGTCACTGACCAGCTCCTGGCACTTCTTGGCCAACACAATCCCCAGCATGTCCACGGGGCTACTGAAGTTTGTCTTGGACTTCTCAAAGGCTTTCTTGTACTCCCTGTCACTCTGGATCTTGGCCACGTGCATGGACCACATCATCTTGGGGTCGTCCTCGATGTTGCGGGCCCCGATGTGGTGGCCCTGCTGCTTCCGATACCCTTCCTTGTACTTGTACTGCAGGAAAGAGGAACATTCAGTGAGTTTTACTTTTCCCAGCAGTCCCTGTATCACCATCTCCAGCCAAGGTATCAGCTGCCATCACAGAGACTTTCCAGTGAGCAAGTATCCACCTGATGGAGTGCAGGGATAGCTACACAAGCATCCATACAACATTACCTTTCTGATATGATATTTTCAAAGACACTCTCTCATCTACATGTTAAGAGCTGCAGGTCAGTAACTGAGAGCAAAAAGTTTCTAAACCATGGCAGTGATAGGAAAGGACTGAATTTCAGTAAATATTCCCTACAAAATGAGTCAGTTATTGATCTACAAGCACAATAGACAAATCAACTCCTATTCAACCTATTGAGGCAATAAAGATCAGAACACAGAGATTGATATGGAAGATTAAATAGAGCAAACAAACACATATAGGAATGCAATTTTGTATTAACACCTCATAGTAATAAAAAATAACATGTTTTTATATGGCCTTAATTTCTAAACAAAAACTTGCTTTGGATTGTCTTTACTAATGTCCAGCTCAACTGTGCAGCTGCAGCATCAAGGCCCTGCAGACTGGCATTACTGACAGCAGCACAACACCTCAAACCCAGGGCTGTTGTACAGGGACACCCTGCCATGAGGCCAGGACAGTCACTGCCATAGATGCAGGCATCATCCAGGCCCCACAGATCCTCATTCCCATCACTGAGACCTTCCCACACCAACCTGCATACCCAGAAAATGCAGAGACAGCCACAGGTGGGCAGTTCAGAACCAAAATGTTTATGGACCAGCAGGATGGCAGTGACAGGAAAGGGCTCTGTTGCCTCCACTGGGCTCAGCTGTCAAACCCTGGGCTCCACCTGCCAGCCCCTGGCACCCATCCCACAGTGTGTGCCACGAGGGCCCCTGTGCACTCACATCGCTGGCGATGTCCCGCGAGGCTTTGGCAGACTTGATGGGAATGGCATCTGCCCGCATGTCGTAGCCCTTCTTCCTCTCCTCCTCCATGGCCAGCCTGTACAGCTTCTGCAACACACACCACACTGCCCTCACACCACAGCCCTTCCTGGGCACAGCAGCCTCCAGCCACGCACTCTGCCCCCCAGCCCAGCCACCCACCTCGCTGAAGTTCACTTTGTTCTGCTGGGCCAGCAGGATGCCAGGGGTGTCCGGCATGATGTGGATGCTGGTCTTGTCCTTCTCCCAGGCGGACGTGTACGAGCGCTGCGACAGGAGCACAGTGGCAAATCACACACAGCACACACGGGGCAACGACCCACACAGCAAACCAGCTCAGGGAACCACAGCAAGGGGCCTCTGCTTTGCACTCACTCACAAATGCCTCTCTGTTCCTGACACAAACCTTCTGAAGGCCTCCCCCTCCTTTTCTGTGCCACACTGCACCCCATTCCTGCTCCAGCCCCACACCAGACAACTCCATCTCAAACAACGAACTCAAATCCCTGAGCCACGAGGATGCAACATCCCCCTGGCACAACCTGGGCCCTGCAAGCACAGAGCCCAACATCCTGGGAAAGGAAGGGCCCATTTCCTTTAGGATGCAAACACAAAGCAGGCTCACATGGTCCATGATCTGAGAGTTGTGTTTGGCCAGAACCATGGGCATGGAGTCGGGAAGGCTTGTGAATTTGATGGTGTCCGGGTGCTGCCGATACTTCTTGTCACTCAGGATCTCGCTCGCCCTCTTGTTCTTCTCTGCGTCCAGAGAGCCAATTGGGGACCACCCAATGCCCTTCAGCCACTGCAGGTCCGACTTGTACACGTTCTGCAAGGACAGCCAAGGACACAGAGCAGCTCAGCACCCTCCTCGCTCCATTCCAGCACTTCTCCTACCACGGGAACCTCTGATGAAGGGAGCACGTTCCCTTGGGCCAACCCACCAACCAGCCACCACAAAAGGGACTCTTGCTAAACTCAGCTCCCCACTAATGCAACAGCACAAACAGCTCTCCAGCAATGCACAGACTTTCCCCCTTCATCTTCTCAGTCTCCCCAGCAAAGACCTGTCCCATTTGGCAACCTGCAGCTGGTGGAGCCATGGGAGGAGCCTTTTATCCCACCTCCAAAGGCTCCTCATTCCATTCACCACTGCACACAGCCCTTGCCTTTGCCAGCTCTTGGCCCTCCAAAAGAGTATATTTGACTCCATTTCCCTTCCCTGCCACACAAAACCCTCCCTCCAGCAGTGGAACGGAACACAGCAGACACTTCTGGGAGTCCCCCAGCAGCAAAGACCAACTCACATCACTCTGCAGGTCGTACACTGTCTTGGCATGGACGACGTCGTTCTGGTCGGGCAGGCAGGTCCAGCGGTGCAGGGGGTGCCGGTAATCGGCGTCACTGACCAGCTCCTGGCACTTCTTGGCCAACACAATCCCCAGCATGTCCACAGGGCTACTGAAGTTTGTCTTGGACTTCTCAAAGGCTTTCTTGTACTCCCTGTCACTCTGGATCTTGGCCACGTGCATGGACCACATCATCTTGGGGTCGTCCTCGATGTTGCGGGCCCCGATGTGGTGGCCCAGCTGCTTTCTGTAGGCAGTCTTGTATTTGTACTGGTGGAATGCAGAAACAACAATTACCACCTCTTGTCCAGCTGCAATTTCTCTGTTCTTAATATAGTGGTTAATCATTTTACATATAATATATTTTAATTTGTCTGTTTATTTTCCCAACACGTTTAACATTTTGTATAAGATCGAGGGGATATTAATAGATCTTTTATATTTATACACGAACTCATTTTATATTATTGTAGTTAATTTAATTAAGGTTACAGCATTAGGAATTACACAATCTTGGAGGAGGGCAGCAATGTAACAGTGGTATAATTTTAGACCTCTCTTCCTTTTAAATATAAACCATTTCTATCCAAAGATAAGTCCCCTCTCTCTGCCCCACTGCAAGGCCTACCTCACTGGCAATGTCCCTGGATGCCTTTGCTGCCTGGAGAGGGATGGCATCAGGAGGAAGGTCATAGCCCTTCTTCTTCAGCTCTTCATATCCTACCTTGTAACGTTTCTGTCAGGGAAGGATTCAAAGGAATTACGGCAAATAAATCTTTCCACATAGTTTTTCAATGGTACAAGTTTCCAATACTGACAATAAAGTGTGGGTTACCAAACACACTTTAATTAATCCAGTTCCGTATCTTACTTTAATGACTTATATTTTGTAACTGATGATATAAAATATTTAAAAACTGCTATCTGAATGTTTTCTGATTTTCTCATTCAAGATCAAAATTTCCTTCTCCTTAATGGATTAATCTGAAGGATTCACAGGGCCTTCTCCAGAGAGGAATATACAACCCCATGATTCTCCACACCCCATTTCACATGCAATTATTTTTGTCTTCTTGACTTCTCATGATAAGAGCTGCTGACATTTCTTTACTTTCGCATATAGTCTGTATTTGTTCATTTATAACCAGAATCTTTATGTGAATTATATAATTCTAAAGAGGCAATTTAATATAATCAGACATTTCCACCAGAATGAGAAGCTTACAAAAAAGAACTGAATATCTACAATGGTAACATGATCAGTAGGGATGAGAGAGAAAATTGGTAACGTGTTGGATGTTTTCCAGGTATTTCTTATATTCTAGCAACTTCTCTTTCACTTTAAAATTCAGCAATTGCCCTCAGGCTTCCCAGTGCATCACAGTTTCCTCAGGAGAGATCCCAGGTGTGTTTATGGCTGTTAGAACTGCAAAATGACACCACTGTTTTCTAAAGGAAAAGCACAGTTGTAATCCCATCAAGGACACACTGCAGAGACACACTTACATCACTTGTGTTAACCAAGTTTGATTTAGCCAGCAAAATTTCAGGGGTATCAGGCATGATGTGGATCTGAGTCTTGTCCTTGTTCCAAGCTTCTCTGTAGAGGATCTGAAAGAGCAAACAAAAACCTTGTCTGACCCAAGACACCCCTGCACAGCAGGAATTCCAGTTCACCTTTTCTCTGCATTAGCAAAGCAAAGCTGTGCTATGCAAGAATTAAGGACGTAAACAACACAAGAGATTAAAGTCACATAATACAGTGATTTTTTACTGAAATACAACCTATTTTTCCTTCTTTACGTCTGTGCCAAGGAAACAGCATTAAGGCAATATATTGACATACTACCTAGCAAAGGTCTCATTTGCAGCTATTACTGGGTAAGTGATCCAGCACTAAAAGCTTTGGTCTTCTCAACAAGGCACAGTGAGGATGAGCAGTGAGGCACTGATTGCAAACATCTGCTATTTGTATATTTTAAGCAAGTTTTGATATGGAGATCATTTAAAAATGTATATCAATGTAACTATTTATTGAATCCCACATTCTGTCTCTAGAGGCAACTCACATCACTTCTGTTTTTGGCATTGGACTTGGCCAAAACGATATCCATGGCATCTGGGATACTTGTGAACTTGATGGTGTCTGGGTGCTGCCGGTACTTCTTCTCACTCAGTATTTCAGAAGCTTTCTTGTTCTTTTCAGATTCCAGAGATCCCAGAGGACTCCATCCAATGCCTCTGAGCCATTGCAGATCTGACTTGTACAAATTCTGTTAAGGATGAAAATCACAGCCATAGTAGATCATTCCACTGTTCATTTATTAAACCCGATGAAAAGATTAGCTGGTACTTTAGCTTTGGTCTGATCTATACTGACATCAAAAGAGTTATTAAAGATACTTTCCAATTA
This sequence comes from Scytalopus superciliaris, assembly GCA_013400415.1. Taxonomy (NCBI): domain Eukaryota; kingdom Metazoa; phylum Chordata; class Aves; order Passeriformes; family Rhinocryptidae; genus Scytalopus; species Scytalopus superciliaris. The sequence goes on along the minus strand of VXBX01000783.1, from coordinate 147,963 downwards.
TTTTACAAGAAAATAAGTGAAGTAGACCCAGAGGAAGCTTACATCACTCTGCAGCTCGTTGACCCTCTTTGCCTCGGTGACATCAACCTGGTCTGGCAGACAAGTCCAGCGGTGCAGTATCCGTTTGTAGTCTACATCGCTGACCAGCTCCTGACATTTCTTAGCCAGGAGGAAGCCTAACATATCCACAGGCATATTAAACTTGGTCTTCCACTTCTCAAAGTCTTTCTTGTACTCCCTGTCACTCTGCATTTTAGCCACTTGCATAGACCACAACATCTTGGGATCATCCTGCAGGCTGCGGAAGCCGATGTGGTGTCCCTGCTGCTTGCGGTAACCTTCCTTGTACTTGAACTGCAACCAGAGGGATTGGCCATCAAATGGAAGGGTCAAAGAGCAGTATATCCCCTGTTCAATTACCATTGCCAATGAATGACCCCTGGAGGTGAGCCAGGCCGGGCTGGACAGGGCTTGGAGCGACCTGGGCTATGGAAGGAAGGGGTCACTGCCCATGGCAGGGGTGGGACTGGATGGGCTTTAAGGTCCCTCCCAACCCATTCTGTAACTGTGATTCTATAAAAAACCAACTTGTTATGGCATTGCACATAAAATTTTGGTCGCCCCTTGATTAAAGTGCATCACTTGGTGGCAATGAATGCTCTCTCTGGGAAGGAACAGAGCCCCTGGAGAGGAAGAGGGCACAGCCAGAAGGATCTCCTGTGCCTCTGATTCACAGTGCTCAGAACTCCCTAAGACTGACACACTGAAATGTTTTGATGAATGACATAATCAACAATGAAAAATGCAGATGCCTAAGCTCTGGAAACATTTCCTAATGAGCAATATAATCTCTTTCACAAATGCAGCAGTTGAATTTATTCCAAGCTGTGATAACAGCACCACATGTGTCAGCACATCTGTTTCACAGCTGTGAGGAGGATTTCTCTGTGTAGGCACTGGGCTAATTGGACCAAATCTGGTGCTGCTCTGGAAAGAAAACATTCCAAAGAGCAGACAAGTCCTCCCTTTGTATCACTAACAACTTCCTGGATGGACCACAAACTTTGGACTTGTTAAGATGCCAGTGAAAGCCTTGTTACATTGTTTTCTGCACGGACAGGAACAGACCAGGAAGGGGTTTTGTCAGCAATGTTGGGTTTGACTACAAGCCACACCTTGGCAGGGAGGTGTGTCTCAATTACTGTGACTGCAGGGCATGGCAACTACACCAAGTGTGTGTCCTAGGGCCAGAAATGCTGCTTACATCACTTGCAATGTCCCTCGAAGCTTTGGCAGCCTTCACTGACATGGCTTCAGGTGTGAGGTCGTAGCCTTTCTTTATCATTTCCTGCCAGCCAAGCTTGTAGAGTTTCTAAAATTGAAAATAACATTCATTAAATATGTATGTCCCCTTTTAGTTAGATACACTACTGACCCATATTACCAAATTCTGGGCACCTCACAGGCTTCAGTCACAACAGAAGGGCTGCTGGAATGGGAACTGGGAAACTGATAAACAAGGAATGCTGGTCTTCCAAGGCTTAGGATAGGGACTAAATAGTTTTTCACCACTGCAGCAGATTCCTACTAGAGCTTATCCTGGGGATTTGAAACATATCTGGGGAATTTGAAATACATACACCCAGGATAACTGTTCACTTGTCTTAACAAAATTTTAATTAGGAAGAGTTTCCTGCAGCCACTCCATAGTCAAGCCAGTTTGTGCACAGTGGATTTTAAGTACAGGCACTTGCAAGTCAGAGCCTTGCAAGGATGCAAAGCAGTACCTGAGGATTTTTTACTGGCACAATTGTCACTTTCTCCTATTTGAAAGCTGACAGAAAAGAAGGGATCACTGCATGTATTTCTTTTCCCATAGGTCAAAAATATACTTAATTAACTTGTAATTTCATAGTAAGGAATTTTTAACTGATTTCTGTGTTAAGCATTGAGTGTGGCTTATGCACTTCCAGGACTTACATTACAATGCAACTTAGTGTGGTAGTTGCTAGCCTGAAGCTGGTACTTAATGTTACTCTGAAAGTATTACTCACATGAAAATTCTTGCCTCTGTTCTAAATCCCCAGTAGATATTAATTTAAAATGTTAATAGGAAGAATTAAAAAAACTCTACCTGACTGTAGTTTGTCTTGTTCTGTTTTGCCTGGAGAATATCTGGTGTATCTGGCATCACATGGACCTGAGTTTTGTCCTTCTCCCAGGCTTGAGTATAAGCATGCTGTGGATAAAAAGTACATTAGATGTGTTAATATAAATAACAGAACATGGGGTTTTGGGGTTTTCACCTTTCCATTTGTGCACTTTGGGGATTGATGTGTAAAAGGCTATATGTGCTGGCTTAGATTTATTTTACTGTGTAAGAATCTGATCCAGAATTAGCTGAATTATTAACTAGTCTCGCTTCTAATGAAATCAAACTACCAAGACTTCCAGGACCAGTAACTGCTATACAAGAATGGGAAGAAGAGAGGTTAGAGAAAAACGAGAAAAGATGTTTTAACCAATGCTATTTAACAACAACTGTTTCACTAAGAAACAAAATTAAGGAAAAGGAGCCTGTGACAGGAGTTTTTCCTCAGGGAAGTCCTGCTCCATAAAGGAGGTGACATAGAGACTGTTTATTGGAATGGATTCTGTGTGAATGTTGGCCTAATTCTCCCTATAAATACTCACTTTGTTCATTATATTTGCATTCTGCTTTGCAAGGACCAGGTCCATGGCATCATTCTGTTTGGTGAAGGGGAGCGTGCTGGGATGCTGCCGGTACTTCCGATCACTTGCAATCTCTGTGGCTTTCTTGGATTTCTCCACATCCAGGGAACCAATGGGACTCCACCCGATGCCCTTGAACCACTCCTTGTAATCCTGCTTGTACTCATTCTGCCAACCAGAGCACAAAAGGAAACTTACAATTCACCCTCTGGCCCGGGGTGTGGCCCTTGGGGACGGTGCTGTGCAGGGCCAGGAGTCAGACTCCACGATCCCTGTGGGTGCCTCCAGCTCAGCTCACCCTGTGAAACAGCTCACCCAAAATAACCCCCTGGTTTCCAAAACGCAGCTGCGAGCTAAAACCAGGAAAGAAGCCCCCAGAAGGAAACAGCCACTCACGTCACTTTGTATCTGGTTCATGTTCCTGTACAGCTCCAGGCTCATGGCATCCGGCAGGAGCATGTACTGGTGGATGAGGCGTTTGTAGTTGGCATTGGTGACACGGCCTTGTGCCTCCTTGGCTGCCACCACGCTGAGGGCATCCGTGGGGGTCTGGTAGTGAGTCTTGCCCGTCTCATAGGCCTTCCTGTACTCCCTGTCTGACTGCATCTTGGCCACGTTCATGTAGTGCACCAGCTTGGGGTCGTCCTGCAGGCTGCGGAACCCGATGTGCTTGCCCTTGTCTTGTTCATAACCCAGCTTGTATTTGTACTGCAGCAAGAACAGACAGAGACTTTCGTTTGTTCACGTTGGACATTAGGAGGGAATCCTTCCCTGGGAGGGTGGGCAGCCCTGGCACAGGTTGGGCAGAGAAGCTGTGGCTGCCCCTGGATCCCTGGGAGTGTCCAAGGCCAGGCTGGACGGGGCTTGGAACAACCTGGGCTGGTGGGAGGTGTCCCTGCCCATGGCAGGGGGTGGGACTGAATGATCCCTAATTTCTCTTCCCAACCCAGACCATTCCATGATTATATGATTCCATGACTCATGTGTTTAATAAGGAATACCTATCTTATACAAAAAATAACCCCCCAAACTCAGATTAAAATCACATTTTTACATTGTTAAGAAAACACCACAGCATGCAGAGGTGGTGGCTTTGCCCACTTCCCCTCAGGGTGCTCTCTAAAGCAAACCAGATGTCTGGGCTCCCTCCAAAAGCAGGGTATTAAAACCACTTTCTTAATAAAGGAAACTGCCTTACAACAGTTAATTGTTCTCCTGCACAAGGTTCAGTGTAACCTGGGGCTCACCTGCTTTTTAACCTCTTTATAAAGGAGACATAGAAATATGCATCACAATACACATTACAATGTATGGCAATGTATCAAATACATCAGAATTATTTCCAAGCCAGAGAATGAAGAGACTTCATACATTTGGCACTGAACTTGTGTCAGGAACTGAACTCTTTACCACATCCAAAATGGATGATTTTTGATTTTAACAACTCACATCACTGGCGATATCCCTGGAAGCTTTGGCAGCTTTAATAGGAATGGCATCAGCCCTCAGGTCATATCCTTTCTTCTTGGATTCCTCAAAGGAAGATCTGTACATTTTCTGTCAAAGCAAAAAGAATCACCTTTGAAAAAGCAAAAAATGGCATATTTTCAACATAACACAAATAATGAGAAAAGTTGTATTAATAAGGATGTCAGATTTTAAAAAAGGCACAAATACATCTATTTCTGCCCATATTAAATGCTCAATTAGAAGCAATGCTTTATTTAGCACATGCTGATTTGACAACTGGCTACCAAAACCTGTCTATAATTTCATCTGTTCCCAAAAGAACAGGTGGAATCTGCAAGAATTTTCATCCCAGTGCAAAACCTCGTGCATGGGAAAGTAAAATAATAAATAAAAAAGCATTAACAAACACAAAGAGTGCTCAAACTCTACTGTTTTGTTAGCAACTATTTCATTTTAATGACCTACATGAACATTTCATAATCTGGCTACAAATAATATGGTTTTTTTCCCTGGAAACTTTTGGTATTTAATTTTGGGGGAAGGAAGCAGAAAAAAGGAAAATTAATAACTTTTTGTGAAATTACTACAAAGCAAGGGGAGAATTAGGGGGACTTTTTTCTGCTGTCATCTCACTTATTCCTAATAAAAAAGTAAGAGCAAGGCCACAGCTTTACAAACAGCACTCACCTCACTTATGTTTAATGCATTTGCTTTGGCCAGAACAATCTGGGGAATATCTGGGGTGATGTGAACTTTCTTTTTGTCTTCTTCCCAGGCTTGTTTGTACTTGTGCTGGAAGGATAAAAAAAAAAGATGTCAACACCTCTTTTTATTAAACAAAACAATTTAAAACACTGTTTCCTATTTGAAATATAAAACGCCTTGACAATTATGTGATACTAACATTCATCTTTTATTTATCTTTTCATCTTTTTATCTTTTGATGTTTATCTCTTATGTTTTTTATTTCATTATTAACATTTCTGCCAACATTTTAATCTTTTTATTTTAGCACTTAAAGCATATTGATTAACTGTGAAAGATTGATGGTTTCTAAAGCTCTGCCTACAGTAAGATCAACTCTCACCCCAGGTATAGTTTGTTACTTCTGCAAACCTGAGTGAATTCTGCTGACCCTTGCTCACCTCATCCATGATTTTGGCGTTGTTCAGAGCCAGGGCCATGCTCATGGAATCCATAGGAACAGAGTATTTCAGCTGGTCCGGGTGCTGCCGGTACTTCTTCTCACTGACAATTTCCATGGCCTTTTTGTTTTTCTCGGCTTCCAGGGAGCCCAGGGGGAGCCACCCAACCCCCTTCATGCATTCATCATACTCTGCTTTGTACTGATTCTGGAGACAGAGAGGAAAAAAAACTCCAGATACATAAAACAAGTCTGTAGATCGGGACACTTCTTTCTGCTTGTAAATGTGTAAATGTGTAAAAGTACAAGATATGCTTTTCCAGTGTTGGACTACACAGACTGTTGCTCCTGAAGAGCCCCGTGGGACATGTAAGGAGGAAATACCCATTTTATTTTCCTAGAATTATGTATTTCTGGGCTCAAATTGTTTAGCAATAAGTGTAAATTAGTATTTCAGAGCCTGGAAAAACTGAAGTGGCTATAATTGCTGAAGAACTCATTTAACTGACTACGTTTTAGTATACAGCTGAATTATATCACTAGGAAAATGGTTTTATTTATCTTAACATTCATCTTAGTTGTTCCTTGCTAATCAGTCTCCCTAGACCTTACCAGCTACACAAAATTCTGGTAATCTTTGGAAACATCAATGGTTCCAGAGCAGTCACTTCCATCCCAATCTGCTGTTGGTCCAATACATCATATATTGGATCTGTATATTATCTCACAGTGTGCTTTCACGAGCCAAGCATCATTGTATGTGCAATGCAGAGGCTGAGGAATCTCTCACTCACATCACTTTGCAGCTGCATCATGTTCTTGGCCAGCTCAATGCTCATGGCATCGGGCAGGACGTTGTAGGTGTGGATCAGGTTTTTGTAGTTGGCGTTCGTAGCCACCTCCTGGGCTTTCTTGGCTGCCACGACACTGACCATGTCAACTGGCGTTTGGAAGTTGGTCTTGGCCTTCTCATAATCTTTTTTGTACTCCCGATCCGACTGCATTTTAGCCACCTGCATGAAGTGCACCAGCTTGGGGTCGTCCTGCAGGCTGCGGAACCCGATGTGCTTGCCCTTGGCCTTCTCGTAGTCCAGTTTGTATTTGTACTGGCAGCAGGAAAGAACAGCAAAGACTCCAGTTACAAAGGGCACTGAAGCTGAGTTTTATCACTGCAAGCACCACCACAGGATGCTGGGGTTACTCATTTAAACACAGCCACTGAGCTGCAGTGAGGGTATCGCACAACTCACGTCACTGGCGATGTCTCTGGAGGTTTTGGCTGCTTTGATTGGAATAGCATCTGGCTGCAGGTCATAACCCTTCTTCTTCTCCTCCTCCCATCCAGCTTTGTACAGTTTCTGGTTTCAAATGTGAAAGACAACAGGTATCATGAAGGCAGAACTGCAGAGGTGCCCTACGCCTGAATTTAAACATTTCCAAAAAGACATCAAACAACACCAGTTTTTGGTCTGTGCACCATGAGCACACTCACATCGCTCATGGTGAGCTGGTTCACTTTACACTGCAGGATTTCTGGGGTGTCTGGCATGACATGGATGCTGGTCTTCTCTTTGTTCCATTTATCTGTGTAGAGCCTCTGCAATACAAAGCCATTTTTAGCACTGAAAAGGCATTGACATCTATAAAATAAGAGTTTGCTTTGGTTCTGCTCATTGGCAATAATTAATACTTTACAGAAAGCCCCCTAAGCACGACAAACAACCTTCACAAATAGAAGTGCTATGGGACAATGTTACCTCCCTCCTTTCTTTAATACTTTGAGAAATGTGAAAAGTATGTTTTGATAACTAACAAATACTGAAAATGGGAATTTTCAGTCTTCATTCTTCCCTGCTTTAACAGAAAGAATGATTTTTTTTCTTCACAGACACTCTTTCCATGGAAACATGGAATAGGGATCAGTGGTGTCCCACTAGGAATAAATTTTCAAGGAAAATTGTAAAAAACTGACAGAATGATAGGGCTTTTGCAGATCACTGATTATTAAAACTTTCTACAGAAAAAAAGCCAAGGTTACTAAAGCACTTTAAACTGGGAGAAGAAATCTTTAATCCCATACACAGACTAGAAATCTTTACAAACAGATAAGGAAACTCCCCCAGTGATGAACAGTCTGAGGCTGCCATGAACTCTTAGTGTCTGGTGTTAATTAAGAAACCACTAAAACCCACTGGAAACATTAATAAGCTCAGTGGGAATGCACCCAGCCCACAACTTTGCGAGACAAAGAGCCAAACTCTGGCTGAGCCACGACCCCCTGAACAACCCCTCACCTTGTTCATGGTCTGGGCGTTCTGCTTGGCCAGCACTTGCTCCATGGCATCCATGGGGATGGAGAACTTCAGCTGGTCGGGGTGCTGCCGGTACTTCTTCTCACTGAGGATCTCTGTAGCTTTTTTGACCTTTTCTACCTCCAGTGACTCAATTGGCACCCAGCCCACTCCTCTCAACCAGTTGTTGAAGTCGGATTTGTACAAGTTCTTTTAGAAAATAAATAAGGGAACACAGTGAGGCCAGGAACATTATCATGTCTATGTAGAGAAACACAGGTAAGGCCTTAGAACTTCTCCTGGTCGTTCATTTCTGAGGGGAATTTAGACTTAAATAAAATATAAATACAACAGAGTCAGTATTTGGATGCTGTTCATAACCTACGACCTCTGACAAATAATAATCACGGGGATAGCACATTGCAATAATAAAACTACATGAGTTAGTAAAACATGCTCCTTTGCTGGGAATTAGCCAGATCTGTAGAGACACCATGACAAAGCTGCTACTCATGAGATGAGTTCCCTTGAACTTATCAGCTGCACATAATTCTGATCATCTTTGGAAAGCACATGGTTCCAGACCAGTTACTTACATCGCAATGTATAATAATCCAATACATATTGGATTATATAAGGGAATCTTTTAGCCTCAAAAGGTTAATTGCACAACGCAGTCATTATGACAGGAAAACAACGAGCTGAGTAATGGCTACATACATCACTCTGAAGCTGCATGACGTTCCTTGAGAGCTCCAGGTTGACAGAATCAGGCAGGAGGGTGTAATTGTGGACAGGCTGTTTGTAGCCCGTGTTTGTAACCACCTCCTGGGCCTTCTTGGCGGCCGTCACGCTGAACATGTCCAGGGGGGTGTGGTACTTGGTCTTGGTGACCTCGTAATCCTTCTTGTACTCGCGGTCCGACTGCATCTTGGCCACGTTCATGTAGTGCACGAGTTTGGGATCGTCCTGCAGGCTGCGGTACCCCACCTGCTTGCCTTTGTCCTTCTCGTAGGATTCCTTGTACTTGTACTGGAGACACGGGAAAAGAGAGGGTTGCCCACTTGGGAAAGAGGAAACACCCCTTTGGTGACTTTAAAACACTGAGTTTCAAAGTACTGATGGCTGCAGTTCATTCTGTAACCTCGCAAACTGCAGCCACAGGCCCTCCCTCACCATTGTCACTGACATGTTGTATTGCACTGCCATAGATTTCTAACCCCCAGGGGCATTCAGCTTTTAGTTAAGACTATAATAATAAATCACTGAAAAGCCCCACCAAACAATCAGACACCCCAATACTCAATTGGGATGTTTAAGAGGGGGATGGAAGAGTCACTTGGCACCTTTTGCTAAAGCAGAAGGACAGGTGTCCAGCAATGAAGAACAGAACACAGGTCAATAATAATAACAATCACTAAACTCTGAAATGAGCTGGTGAATACTTGAAGCACACACAGAGAGCCCCAGCTCACCACCCACAGAGGGCACAATGCATTGTTAGAGGAACATTCTTTTCCAGAGGTTCATTCAAACCCCTGAATTCACCCCTTATTTCCCAGCATCACAAGAGTTTCAGCTCCCAGGGGGAGGGGTCTCTCCCCCATCCTGTGCCTCTGGATAACCTGCTCCAGAGGGCTGCAGTGCAGCAGCTGTGTGTTCCACTCCATGGCAATGGTACTCACATCACTGGCAATATTCCGGGAAGCCTTAGCAGCAATAATAGGAATGGCATCTGGTTTCAGGTCATAGCCTTTGGCAAGGGTTTTCTTCCAGTCTGCCTTGTAGTTAGCCTGGGATGGGCAAAAGAAAGGAGTTCGTAATGTCAGGAGCAGCAATTTTTACAAAGTGTTTAAGCCATTACTTTTATTACAGTTACGGAATGAAAATATCCAACGTAGTCTGAGAAATTTCAAGGGAAAATGTCCCCCTGTACACAAACTACAGTTCTACTGTGATAAATAAATCTACTACAAATCTCATCTTTAACTCCATAAGCATTTTTTTGCAGTTTTTATTTAGAACAACTCCATCAGCAGCATTTTTGCCACTGATTAAGCAAAGTCCTCTTTCACTTCACTGAACCTCCAGAAACTCTTACATGACTGGAGAAGGCAGTCTGGCTGATTTGTGGTTATCAGGTTGGACAGACTCTGCATTTCAGGGCTATCAGAGGAGATACCAGCTTTTACCTTGTTCCTGAAAGGCTGATAATGCCCCCAGAATTGAATATCATAAAGGCAACACAACTGATACTATCAGAGGAGATCTTCCTGGTGCTGGATGCATGTGAGTAGGAATGGAAAGCAGGCAGACTAGTAGCTGAATGGCAGCAAAATCATTTCCATTTTCCACTGGATAATTTCCTTTGAAAGCCCAGCAGCAGGGAGCAACACACAGGGATCTTGTACTGCTTGCCTGTGCAATGGGTTTTATACAAAAACAGATGATAGAAGTCTCCAAACCTAAAGAAATTTAAATAATATCATGCTGGTTTTCTCATCCAGTAACCCACTGAAATGTGTTTGTGCTCATAAATGCTCAGACAGCTTAAAATGTGCTTAACAAGCACAAAAGTAAAAGTTTAGCTGAATTCAGAGATTGGGTATTTGGGACAGGATAGGGATAGCATCACTTTTCAGATCATGCCCCCTTGCTTTTAATTCTTCCAATCCCATTTAGCAACAGTTCTAGAAGAAAAGCAGAATTTAACAGAAGCTTCATATACTAAGTTGGGTCAAGAGCTCTAAACTCCAAATACACTCACATCACTGATGTTGTAGGCATTAACTCTGGCCTGTATGAACTGGGGCACATCAGGAGGGAGGTTGTACTTGTGAATGATTTCTTCACCTTTGGATTTATACAGTATCTGCCAAGAAAAAGAAAAAGAAATTTAGCAGCCCAAGTTTAACTGTAAATTAAAAAAACCTGTGAATAAAATGTGATTTCTGGGTGATTTTCCACTGGAATTGTGAATATACACACGCAGTCACCTACACATTTATTTCAGGAGTTCTCTTAAAACTGGTAATAAATTGCTCATAAATTGCTGATAAAGTGACAGAAATTGGTAGTGTCAGAGTGTTTTCTAAGCTTACTTACATCACTCAGCTGTTTGCTGTTGATCTCTGCTTGTTTCTGCACTGGAGAGTCAGTCACTGCAGTGAATTTGGTTTGATCAGGATGCTTTTTGTAGGTGTGCTGAAGGAAGATAAAAATGCATTGGCAGAAAAGGCATATAAAGCATTTTCCAAGTACTGATAAAGTAAATAAAATTATTAATAAAGTAACTTCAGTATTTTCAAGGTACTAATTTAAAGATATGTTAAATAGGTGAATGCTTGAGGTTCATTCTTCATTTTGGCATTATTCTTCTTATTTTATGGGTTTGCTTGTTAAAAATAGGATTGTGCTATATCTGTCTTGCTCACTAGGTGTCACAAAAGGCTCTAAAATAGAGATGAAGGTTTTTAAAAGTCACTTATGCTGTTCAGGCCAAATTCAAAAGCACCAAAGTTAACAGGAGTCAGTTAAATTCCACTCCCATTCTCTACTTACATCTTTACATTGCTCCAACTTCTTAATCGCTTCATACTCCTGAGTTATGGTCTGGGGGAAGTAGCACTTTGTCTTTTCCTCCTCATAATCTGCTTTGTAATTTTTCTGGGGGCAAAAATCAACATTCAGTAAGGAACCACAGCTGAGCTTCCCCTGAGGTGCAGGTGTGGTGGGGCAAACAGAACAACGGCCACACTTACATCACTCTTCATAGCTTCAACTTGCATGCAGTGGGTGTGGTGGGGGTCCTCAAAGCTGCCCAAATAGTGCCCCAAAATATTCTTTTGATAGGCCTCTTTGTATTTCACCTGGGAAAATAACCCTGAGTTGATACACAAAAGTAGCCCAGAGGGTCAGTACTGGAGGACACATCCTAAGGCAAATACATACATCACTGAAATTCTTCAGAGCAGCATCTGTCTGGAACTTGGGAGTGTCACAGTAATTCATCCTGTTGCCTTTTGACTGTTCATAGGCTTCCTTGTACAATTTCTGCAAAAGAAAATAAGGCCAGATAAGGCAGGAGATTTCACTGCAACTCACCCAGAGCCTGGTAAGAATCTCGAGGAAAACTGTGGAACGGTTGCAAAGGAAAGACTTCCCACGGGACTGAAAACCAGATGGCGCTATTTTCCCAATGATTTGTAAAAGGGACTTCTTTTAGGTTTGTAAGGGAAGGCAGAAAGGTCTGACTAATGGTTTTTGAACTTCTGACACTGGGAAATATGTAATCTCTTTCCATGCAGATAAAAACTGGAAGAAGAGAGAAATTAAGAGGACTGTTACAGCCAGTGACCAGAACATGGTATGTGAGGGTGTAGAAGTAACTCTGATTTTATAATTATTGCATCAGGTGAAAGTCCTTAAAAGAGTAAGGGAAGAATTGTCCTCTTGTGATCCATTATCCACAAGGACCTAAATGAACTATAAAATAATTATCTATCACAAGCCACTGCTATTGCCCCACTCATCCGTGGAGAAATGACTCTTCACCTGAGACATTCTGGTTGGTGGCATCTCATGACACATAGAGGTCTACAAGATTAAAAGTACTAAGAGATCCAAAGGAGAGGCCTCGTGAAGAAATGATGAGTTTGGGTTCTTGGACATGGCTGACTTACCTCACTCAGGATATACTTACATCACTCAGGATATTTCCTGCAGCTTTTAGTTGCTTCAGCAGTGGGTTCTCTGTAGCAGGAAGCACATTGTAATCTGAAATAGCTTTCTTCTTTTCATAGTCTGCTCTGTATTTTACCTTGAAAAAGTAAAAATAAAAAGCATGAGGCTTTAAAAGCCAGTATTAAAAGCCAAATGCTCACTAACCTGTGTAACTGCCCAGAGCAGCTGTGGCTATCCCTGGAATTGTCCAAGGCCAGGTTGGACGGGGCTTGGAGCAACCTGGGCTGGTGAAAGGTGTCCCTGCCCATGGCAGGGGTGGGACTGGGTGGGCTTTGAGGTCCCTTCCCACCCAAACCAGTCTGTGATAAGGTTCTCTTCTATGATACAACCTTGACTTTTTCAGGAAAAATGCCCCTGTTACTTAACTTACAATTCACGGTGGCAAAGGACCATGAAAGGTCCCGAGAAAACAGTTTCAGCACAAACTTGTCTGACTTTGGAACTGTTCTCAGGTTGAGCAAATGGGACACCCAGAACTCACCTTACTGACATTATCTGAAACTCTCTTATTGGCTTCATATTCTGGAGTTTCAGTCTGCATGAAGTAGATTTGGTCTTTTATGTTTTCAAAGTCTTCCTGGTATTTTCTCTGTTAGGAACAGAGACAGACAGAAAACAAGGTATCAGATACACTTACATTGCAAATCAGGCACCCACGAAGTGGCTTATTTAGGAAAGGAGGAACACCACAAAAGGAGCAGGCAAATTGGGCCAGTATTTTCCATGCTAACACAAACAGAGGATGAAGCTGTCCAAGAGTTCCTGAAGAGCTCACTTACCATACTTAGATTTTCTGCATTCATTTTTGCAATTGCCACGTCGTAGCACGGAGTTTGACTCCACTTGCCTTTGATTTTGTTTTTATAGTCGTCATGGTAAATAACCTGTGAGGAAATGAAACAACCACATTTAACCCCCACGACACAGCTCCGTTTTCACTTGACAGGCTTGTTTCTCACAGATGTATTCCTAAAGCTGCTCCACATTTTACATCTGCCTTATAAACACTTTGTTGGTTCTTGGCAAAAACACTTCAAATACAATTTGGCCAAACCACTTCAGTGTTTGGTTATTTCTCTTTGTTCCTCCCCTGACCCAAAAAGGATAAACAGGTGAAACAAATAACCTCTTTTTGAAAAATGTTATTAATAATAAAAATCTGTGATACATCACCAACATGCTGCTTCAGTTCTGTTTTCTCACTGCTCACATCATACTGGAACATGGTGATGCCCACTGGCGAAGTCAGAATTTACTGTTATTGCTGCTGGAACTTGTTATAAGAAAACCCTTTTAACAGGTGGATTATCTGGTATTTGTGACTTCTATTAGACTTTACTCAAGCTCACAGAAATCAAGTATCAACAAAACACCTTCCTGAGTTTTAACTCAGCGTTCCAGGTGCATTTTCAGCCACAGCTGCACAAAAAATACTTCTCCAACACCTTTTTCATTGTTATCACATTAAGAAAGGTCACACATACCAAAAATTACCCTAAAAATGCTGCATTTTATTGGTTTGGAGATACCTATATAGCTAATTATTTTACTAATTTCAAAGAATTATGACATTGATCTTGTTTTTTATGTGTTATAAAATCTTTATGACAATTCAGCTTTTAAACTATGGAATAATGAGATCAAGGAAGTTTTCCCTAAATGAAATTATTTCACCTTCCAGATGGGTTCAGTACAGTATCTTATGAGTGGTTTTGCAGTCAGAAGTTAATCGTGTAACTAATACTAAAAAGCAGATAATTTTGAATACTCAACCTAGTAAATGAAATAAAATCATGCATGTCCTAAACTCTGAACTGAGTTAAAATCCTACTTCTGCCTTACAGGATTATGCAGCTTGGCACCAGTTTCTTCAGGAGAAATTGGGCTTCCTGTATTGCTTTCCCTTCCCTGAGGCACCTTTCAGCCTCTGAAGTCCCACAGTGAGTTGGTAGAGGCAGAAGACCCTGCCCTGTACTCACATCACTGAGCTGCCTCGTCACCTTCTTGGCCTGCTCCACGTCAGGGGGGTCTGGCAGGGAGGTGAACTTGGCCTTGCGCTCGTCGTGCCCCTTCTTGTAGACAATCTGGGGGTGTGAAGGCAGAGGGCAGTGCCAGGGGCTGGGCTCTGCCTGCCACCCCACCTGTGGCCACAGCCCCAGGGCCCTGCCACCTGCAGGGGACACCCCACATCCCTCCCTGCAGTGCTCTGTGCACCGACACTGCACCCAGCCCCAGGCCTGGCCGGCTCCTCGTGGTCCTTATTGCTCTTCTAGAGACAGAGCTGCACAGATCCCCACAGTGGCTTACAGCCAGCCCTGGGAGTTTATCCACTTGGAGAGATACTCATGATTTCTTACTGACTATGAAGGATCAGAAGATCTTTAAATTATGTTGTTTAAATGCTTATACATTTAATTGAAAATATTAGAAAAATGTAGTGTACATTTATTAAATANAAATAAAAGTATTTAAGTAATAATACTAAATAGTTAGCTTATTAAAGATAGAAGCTTTTCAATAAATTATCTAATCCATTCATAATCTGCCAACAGATTTATGCTCTGATACTGAGAACACATTTGTCTATGAAATATCCCTGCTATCAGGGCACACTCACACACTTCTATTTTCTGTTCCATGATGAAGTTTTTACACCCAGCCAAGGCCCACCATAACCTGTGCCAAGCTCTGCTGGAGCCCAGCTGCCTTTGGTACTCACATCACTCAGAGCCTTCTGAGCCTGTGCCACCCTCCTGAGCTCAGGGCTGTCATTGTAGGGATAAAACAGGGTCTTGTCTTCCTCCCAGTCCTCAGTGTAGAGTTTCTAAAGCCCAGAGAAACACCAGAATGCTTGTTATGAATTCATCTCTGCCCTGGAAAGCTTCTTGCACTTGGAGCTGTGATTAGTTTTTCTTACCTTGCTGAACATTGCTGTGTTTTTTATGGCATTCACGAGCTCTGGAGCATCAGGGGGAAGCAGGTACTTGTCCTTATTCTCCTCCCAGTTCTGTTTATATAATACCTGGAAGGAAAGGTCAGCAAGTCGGTCACTCTATCACTAGGAAAATATTTGCTTTTGTGTATAAACTACCTGCTCCAAAGTGAAAGCCTCAGAACAGTGACATGTGAAGGCAGCAAATGGAAACATTTAGGATGATATTTACACCGGCCTTACCAGCTTCCCTGCTGTCCCGCCCTGTGCCTCTAATCTGTTGTATAAACACTGATTAAGGTCACAACTTTATTCATACCAGTAGCCTCCCCATCCACTAATGTTCAGACCCCACTCACCTTGCTCACTTGCTGTGACACTTTCTTGGCATGTTCTATGTCCTGGGCCTTTTCATCGACGTGGCAAATAGTCCTGGCAATTTCCCCAGCCATGCGGTATTTAACCTGGAGTGCACAAAAAAAAATCAGGCATTCTACAGCAAAACTGGCTTCTTTTTTTCAAAAAAATCAGAATGTTGGCATTTTGACACTTCATCCAAAACCAGAATGAACCTAGAAATGCAGCCTACGGAAACCAATGGATTTGTGAATTAACTGAGGAAGAAATGCAGCTTTGGGAGAGCTTCAAGAGATGTGGATCCAAGCTACAGGTGGTGCCTGTCTGCAATCACAGAGCTCTTCCTAAGAGCACCTCCACCCTGTTCAACGAGAGATCCATCCCCAGGATATGCAGTGTAGCTCCATTTTCCAGTCCATTCCCACACAAACACCAGCTGCAGTGCCAAACCAATACAGTCACGTTCCCATGGCGAAACAGCGGCGTGGTTGGAATTACAACCTCTTATCCAACAAACTCAGAACTTATTCAAACTCAGAGCTCCCTTAGTGCTCAGTACCCATGGCTTTCTGATGCAGCTGTCACCCACCTCGCTGAGCTGGTCCTGCACTTTCTTGATCCTCCGGATTTCTGGGGTATCAATTGTGGAAGCATAGGGCTTGCCTTTCTCTTTCCTGAATTTTTCTTTGTACTTGTTCTGGAAGAAGTCAACGGTAAAATAATTCAGACATAGCCTAAAGCTCTGACAGAAAGCTATGGGCATTTATTGCCATATTTATCTGGTCAGGGTAGGAATTCGGGGTGATTATTCAGTAATACAAACAAGTATTACTCAATTACACTTGCAGTTATGGTTAAGTTTGGCCAACTGACTTTATTCCATCTGACACAATAGAAAAAGATCCATCTCTAACTTTAGCCTGGTTTGGATCACCTTTAATTATATTCTCCTTAGTATCTTAATATTTATATTAAGTTACTAATAATTAATAATATTGAGATAAGTATATAAACAATATATATAATTGCCATATTAAAATACATAATTGATATGGCTATATAACCATTATTATTCCTAGAAAATAATGAAGAATTAATTCTTGATATTATTATTAAGTCTAAGTTAAAAAATAAAAGTAGTTATTTACAATATAATTATCAAATAATCCCTACGAACTCTTTGGAGGGTGTTCCTGCAGAAATAGAAGAGGAGAGACAATCCTACCTCACTGAACAGGTCCTTCATTTTATTGCTGTGCTCCAGATAAGGGGTCAGAAACTTGGATGGGTCCACTTTTGTCCGAATTGTCTTTTTCCTGAGCGGAGGAGCCGCCTCCTTCCCCAAAGGCTTGTCATGCTCAACAGTGTAGGTGGTTGTGGTAGTTTCAGGACCTGAGTAGTCTGTGCTGATGGTCTCAGTGATCTCAGTGACCACCTGGGAATAAAGGAAAAAAAACCCCAATTATTTAGAGCTGTAAAAGTTCATTATTACAAGTATTTTTCACCTCCCCAAGCGAGTAAAAGGACACTCGGCTCTTACTGAGATCCACCTGGAGACAAAGCACCAGTGACACCTTTCCTACTGGGATTATCCATTATTTCTGCTATGCATCACCCAACCTAAAAAAGCCACAAGGAATTAAATGTCTGGCTGGTTTCTGTATCAAACTCATGTAATTGTTCTCCAGAGAATCTAGAAGCTGCCTCTGTTTTATATGTACAACTTCCAGTGAATTTATATAGTTTATATACTTGTTTATCCACACAGTCATGCTGCAAGCAGTAATTTTAGCAGTAAGATTCTAATGAAAAGCATTTAAAAAATAATTATTACAACTTCAAAATGTGCTCCAAATTCACCTGAATAAGAGCGAAATTTTATTCCACTTCAATTAGCTTTATAACAATTTGCCTTTAAGGTCAGATTTCTGATAGCTGTTTGCAGCAGTATGAGACAGAACTGAAAAGACATCAAGAATTAAACATTTAATAGCTTTTCTTTCTGCATAAGCTTATGCCATAAAGAATACTCATGGTAACATAGGAGAGAGTTGAGACATATCTATTTTACAAGAAGGATTTCAAATCACGGCAATAAATCCTTGGGGACCCAAATATTTGTTTCCAGTGACATGAAGGAAAACCTGCAAACCACCAGTTTTTGGTGAAATTACACAAGGTGAGGGGAACAGAAGTGACACAAGTGGCCCTTGAGGAGCAGGGGCTTGCAGAGGAAATAAGGAATTAAACAGCACCTGTTTGTTGGTATTTGTGTGTTTCAGGTGGGAAATTAAACCTCAGAACACAAAAGGCTGCTAATTTGGCATCACACATGCCATGCATAGAGACACAACGTGAAAAATCACAGGGACCTTTACCTCGTGTGGCTCACCCTCCTCAATGACCGTCTCCTCAATGTAGTACTATTTAAAAAAAAGAGGAAAAAAACCCATCGTTAGGCCAGATAACAAAGTGCAGCTTCTGAGAAGCTGCTTTAAAACCACATTTCTGGAGAACCATGACCGTAGCTCACAGGGTCTTATGGAGTCACTGGGTAAGGCTGAGTATCTGTTCACCTTCAGCATTAATGACGGGACTTCTTCCATCCATTCCTCAACTAATCATTGTCCCAGCAGCTAATGAAGGGCTGTTATCTAATTTAACCCACAGGAGGGAGGCCAATGATGCCCACACTGAGGGAACACACATTGAAACCCGGGGTGCTCGGGGTGTTTGGTGACACTCCAAGAGGGTGCAGCGGGTCGGGCGCTCTCCATTGTTCCTCCCCACAGGGCCCTGAGGGGCACCAACAACTCACGGCCGACAGCGGGGCTTTGTCCTGCTGGCCACAGCCCTGAGCCTGCCGATGGCCCAGCCGGGTTGCTGCCCCCTGCCCAGCCCACCAGGGGCACGGGGTGTTCACACAAAGGCTGGAGTTGACTGACTCGGAGGTGTTTCATAGTGTTAAGAGCCTCGTGGTTCTCCACCCTCACGCCCGCCCTCCATCGCCTGCCCTGGCTGCGCAGAAAATGGCGGCCGGGCTGAGGGGACAGGGCTGAGGGGCCGTAATGAGGGGTCGGGGCTGAGGGGGGTGCAGTGAGGGCTCGGGGCTGAGGGATTGATGCTGAGGGGACAGGGCTGAGGGGCCGTAATGAGGGCTCGGGGCTGAGGGATTGATGCTGAGGGGTCAGGGCTGAGGGGCTGTAATGAGGGCTCGGGGCTGAGGGATTGATGCTGAGGGGTCGGGGCTGAGGGTTCAGGTCTGTGGGGGCCGCAATGAGGGATCGAGGCTGAGGGGACAGGGCTGAGGCGACACACTGAGGGCCCCCACACCGCTCTGGGGCTTCGCCCTCCGTCGTGTCCGCTCACCAAAAATGAGGCAATAAAGCACTCAAAGCCCACCCTTTCACAGCTCCTGCCACCAAACCTGCCACAGCTCCTGCTACAACTCCTGCCACCAAACCTTCCACAAAGTCTTCTACAAAACTTTCTACACCTTCCACCGAACCTTCGACAAAATCTTCTACGAAACCTTCCACCAAATCTTCCACAACACCTTCCACCAAACCTTCGACAAAATCTTNCCTTCCACCGAACCTTCGACAAAATCTCCTACCAAACCTTCCACCAAATCTTCCACAACACCTTCCACCAAACCTTCGACAAAATCTTTGACCAAACCTTCCACCAACTTTCTACAAAGACCTTCCACAACACCCTCCACAACACCCCAAGTAACTCAGCAGCAGAAGTTTGTGTCCTTCCCTGCGGGGTTTTGGACATCCCCGATGTCAAGTGAGGGTTAGTAATTCCAGAGAAAGTGAAAAAAATACTGTTTTAAAATCCTCAGCGCTGTCTCAGCCACTCAATACTCAACAACCACCTTCTGCTCTTCCAGAAGATGAATTTCTGATAGAACTCACAGAGGTTTAAAATCGTGGATTCATTTGGAAGTGGGATTTTAGGTAAGAAAACTCTGGAAAGGTTTAATCTGCCTTAAAATCGCACCCGGTGCTGTTGTTCCTGTTTTCTGTACCGCCTGCCCGGGAGGATCCCTGGGGAAGCCACTGGAGCAGTGCCACCTCAGCCTGGTGGGACATGGAAACAGCAGGGTGGCCACTGGAAACGAGACATGAAAGATGAAATGGGGCCATGTGGACAAAAAGCCCGGCATTCCGTAATTCCAGCTGGAATAAAGAGAGACTGACAGCAAATACACATCCATGGCTGAGAGCACACGGCGCTCGGGAAGCAAAAAGGCAACTCCAAGTGGCAGTAGGGAATTTAATGAAGGCTGGCGTTTTGTAGCTGGGTGGGATCATGTCTTTAAAATGGGCTTTATGAGTGGTAACTGTTATTTTCTGAAACACTTCTAACTGATCTGTTGGGCTTTACTTCATTCACTGTTTGAAATGTGCAAAGTCTGCAGCCAGGGCTCGGTGCCCTCACACCCCCTAAAATCAGCAGTCCACCAAACTCTGGTGGCAATGAGCTGTGGGATGCCTACATTTATACTTTTCTTCTTTTCCTCAAACACTGAGCAATTCTTTAATAATAATTTAGGTATTTAATAACACATAAGTTGATTTCAGAGTAGTACTAATGCAACAGGTAAGACCACTCTGTTAACCCCACGGGCTGTTTCAATAGTCATCGCTCCAGTGGCAGTCACTCATAATCTTAAACTGTGGGTTCCCCAGTTCCTGGGGATTGTTTTAATTGAATTCTGAATTTAAATGATCTCTTGGCAAATTAATCCCTGGTGCAACTCCACAGGCAAAGAGTCATAGAGTGGTTTGGGTGGAAAAGGGACCTTAAAGCCCATCTTGTTCCGACCCTGACACCTCCCACCAGCCCAGGCTGCTCCAAGCCCCGTCCAACCTGCCCTTGGACACTGCCAGGGATCCAGGGGCAGCCACAGCTTCTCTGCCCAACCTGTGCCAGGGCCTGCCCACCCTCCCAGCCACCAATTCCTTCCCAATATCCCATCTCTCCCTGCCCTCCGGCAGTGGGAAGCCATTCCCTGTGTCCTGTCACTTAAATCTGACTCCCTGTCTACAACCCCTAAGGCTCAGCTGGTTGATGGTCCCTCGGTGGCTCAACCTGCTGTGTTTCTGCATTGCAGTGGGCATGGGGGCAAGGCTAGGAAGGGGCTTCCAGAGCCATCCTCTCCAGCATGGATTGGATGACAGGGCAGGCTAGGAGGGGAAAGAGATGGCCCAGCACATCTATAATTACGCAGAAGAGTAATGAGAAAGCCTCGCGCTGTGGGTGTGGGAGGGTCACAGTCCTTATTTAAACTCAGAAACTATGGCAGGAACCAGGAGACTTTGCTCCACTGAGAGCAACTGTTGTTGTTGTTGTTGTTGTTGTTTTACTGATTAAAGCATTTAATAGATATCTAATCACCTCCTAATCTTCAGAGAGCAAACAGCAAGCAGCCACCTATGCTCCCGAGCAGAGTCTCATTAAAGTGATTAATATATTCACTCACAAGGCAGGAAACAAATATTTCTACTGTAGGATTTTCTCCTTACCTCCACAACTTCCTCATACTCTTCTTCCTCCATTCTGAGGGGTTTCTTCTGTCTCTCCCCCACTCACTGGTCACACAGCAAATAAAAATGTGAATAAACAGTATTAGCCCAAGGCTGAAAGTACCATGAAAAGCAACAAGTCAAGCTCATAAAGCATTTGGGATTGTGGGCAGTAACGAGTCAGATCCTAAATAAAGCTGGGATCAGGCATTACTTTGACTCTCATGGAAAAACATTGGATTCAGCTTCAAATGTAGTGATATAAATTACAATTTTGGACAAATACTGAATTCTAAAAGTTGTAACACCAGTACTGGAGATCAGTGAAAATAAAAAAGAAGAGATTTCTTGAAGTGATGATGTGATATTTGTGTTACAATGGAATTATTTGAAGCATTTTTCTTTTCTCTGTAGCTATCCTCTGATTTCATTATATTGTTCAAGCTCCTGTTTGAATGGGAGCTGTATCTGTATATTCTATGATATTCATTCATAAGTAAAAGCCTAATGTAGAAAAATATAATAAATATTTTTTAAGTGGCTTTTGGTTAATGAGGTAATTTCTGTCATCCTAGCATCAGCCTATATTGATGCTCTGGGGTTTTTTTTAAGCTCTCGTGGCTTTTTTTCCTCTCTGTTTCTTCAGACCTGGAAAAGATGAAAATCCACGGAGTTGGCTGAATTACAAAGCACAAATTAGTGTCAAAAGTTAATTAACACACTGGTTTTGCTGCGAGGCAAGGCTACAGTTTTCCAGCAGAGCCTGCAGCCCTGTTTCTAATGTTGGGAGGGGATGAGGCTTTGGAACAGCTGCTCCTGAGTCCAGGGATATTTGCCGTGTAAGCTGATCCTGCCAAGTGCTGGTTGAGTTTAGCTGGTTCAACTGCAATTCCTTCTGAGGCAAGGGAAGTCAAGTAACGTGGGTTAAATATAGGCACAGGCAATACTGCCCCCTCTTAGTTCCAGTGAGGTGAGAAAAACTGCCCCAAAACGCATTGGTTGAACCAGATTGTTAACTGCTCAAATAAATCAAGAGTAACTCAATTAATGGGCAGCAAATCACGTGAAAAAGTTGGCCAAAGGGAATGATTAAACCCAAGAGCGGGGATTGCATATAAGGGTATAAACTGTAAAAACTGACACTGTCACAACCTTCAGCTACACATCCAAACACAATTCCAGGTCCTTTCCCCCTCCTGCACTCTGCAGCTGCTTCTCCAGACAGAAAACCTCACTTCCACGGGCACAGCAAGACAACTGCTCCCAAAAAACTACCCAGTGGGGAAACAGCTCATGGTCCTGCTCTGGGGGAAGAAGTCAAACGGTATTAAAATGTCCTTACCAGCAACATCCAGCAGTTATCCTTTGGAGCAAAGCCTCTCCAGCCTTCCCTCCTGGGCAGCACCGGGCGACAGCGATCAGGAGCGGCGGCTCCCGAGGACACGTGTGGCCAGCACAGCCAATCTGGCTCCAGCCCGCTCCAGTTTCAGCCCTAAATATACTTGGTGACCCCAGAGGAGCCACCTGTTCTCAGCAGCATCCAGGGGACGGGAGCTGGGCACTGCTGTGCTCCCCAGGAAACCCAAAACACCCCTGGCCGGGCTTCTCCGGGTCCCTGCTGAAATGGGCCCCCAGGCAAACCAGGGAAATGCTCCAGTGGGAAGCACGGCATTCAGAGTGGGTAACAACAGTGAATTTCCATGGATTTCACCCCTATATCATACCTCAATCCAAACTGTCCAAACCCCTGAACTTCAGAGCAAGGAGTCTGGACTGCAAACTGAACGTTTCGTATAAATACGTCTTTAATTTCACCCCATAAATTCACCTTTATCAGCTCAATGCGGATGACATGTCCATATTTGTATCACTTACAAGATGTTTTGTAGCTGAAAACTCAGGAACACCTGAGAAGTGCAACTTGCATGCAAAAAACTCGCAAGGAACCTGAAGAACAGCCAGAATCCCAGAATCCCAGGATGTGAGGAGGTGGAAGGGACCCACAGGGCCCGTGGGGTCCAGCCCTCAGCCCTGCACAGGGCGCTGCTGACCCATGGCCAACCTGCCCAAGAGCAAACACCTGGTGAAGGAGCACTGAGGAGACTTAATAAACAGATTAAGTGACAGGGGAACAGCCCCAGTGCCCAGAGTATTTTGGAAGGTCAGGAATGACGTGATGTGTGGAGCAGAATCAGGGTGATGATACAAGAAGTGACCTCTTGGGGCATCCAGGGGACTGACAATGTAGGGCTGGCTTTGGTTCTTCAGGGAGGTCACTTCAAAGCCAGTATCAACAACGTTCCCTTTCCAGGTACTAGATCACACAATTCAACAAATAACTGCATGGGGCCCTTGGAGACACCTTCTTTTTCCTTAATTCTGTCCAGAAGTTCATATTTATACCCAGACGAAACATTATATCTCATTCACTACTGCCAAGTATTCAGTACTCTGCACAGAGCTCCAGACTCTCCCCTCCTCCTCTGGGCAAGCCATTTCAATTACTCCCACTTTGCTTTACTAGGCAATCCTTCCCCTCTTTATCTGATTTCTGTTTATTTACAAGTTTCTTGCATCCTTTGAAGACATCCAGAAACGAACCCCCCATGCTGGTGGAGCCCCTGGAGAGCAGTGTCAGCTCAGCCTGCTGCTCTCCGACCCAGATCCTCTGGTGTGTGTTCCAGAAATAACTCACAGGCTCGGTTTTCTCCAAATTGCTGCTTCTCAGTTGATTGGATGCAAAACACAGCATCTTCATTAGCAGTAACAAACCTTCATGGAGTGAAGGGCCAGTTTTTCTTATTGACCACGGAATTCATCATTGCCATTCCCAGCTCAAGTCTTGGCAGTTCCTGCAAACAATTTATCCCTCGGTGACTGGAACATCCCCTTCAGAGTATTTGACACTGCTCAACGATAAGTCTGGTTTAGAAAGGCTCTAAACAAAGGGGACAACTCTTTGCCAGGCACTGGGAGGGCTGTGCTGGAGGTGAGAAGGTGGCAGCTCTGCCCTGGGCTGACACGCCAGGCCAGGCTTCACCCACGGTCCAGAAACAGCCCTGTGCTCAGCAGTGCTGGCCCACAGGCACTGAGAGCTGCAGGGTGACTAAGGCAGAGGGACGTGCTGCTCTGCATTTCAATCACCCACAATTTTAAGGCAGAAAACATTTTCTTGTCCTTAAATTATTTCAATATTGAGCCCAGTCAGTCAGTCCTATTCATCTAAGAGTAATCCCTCCGAACAAGATGGATAAACATCCTGCCATCCCAGGGCTATATTTAACCTCCTGAGGTAATAACCAGGAGACCACCTGGGCTTAGCAAGCACTGCAGCCTTGAGAAAGGACATTTAAATAAGAATTTGTGTCACTGTGTCTGTTTTTAACCCTCCACCAGTGAGTTCCTTGTCCTTCTTTTGGCCATTCCCAACTCTGAGGCTTTACTGCCCAGTTCAGTCCCACGTATAGGAACACTGTGGAGAGGATTTTTACCAAAAAAGCCATATTTGCCAAAAAATACAAAGTGAAGGGCTTGGTTAGACAAATGCAAGGGATTATCTCTGAGTTAAACGTACATGTACATGTATGCATTTCTCTGAGCCCTCCCTTTCAGCTGGCAGGACATTAAGCCAGTCTTCCTCCTTCTGGACCAAACCAGGCTGGGAGCACAGGCCTTGTCAG
The DNA here is from genome assembly GCA_013400415.1 of Scytalopus superciliaris. Classification (NCBI taxonomy): domain Eukaryota; kingdom Metazoa; phylum Chordata; class Aves; order Passeriformes; family Rhinocryptidae; genus Scytalopus; species Scytalopus superciliaris. Next base: position 123,076 of record VXBX01000783.1, on the reverse strand, counting down.
GGATTGGGCCTTGGCTGATGAAGGGAAGGGGTTTTTTAGCAGAGGATACATGCTCTAACAAGCTGAATTCCACCTTTTCCTTCAGTGCTGCTTATTCCCTCATTCCCAAAGTATTAATAGAAAGCGTTAGATCATAACAAATAATAATCTCAGAGGCAATGCCATCAAAATGCTGTGAGCAAATCACTTACACATCTTATTTTCAGGTCTATTTTTTGCCCCTGACAGGCTGATACGGGGTGAGTAGCAGCACAAGGTAGTGTCTGTACGGGTATAAAACAGCCACTTACTCTACTGCCAAGAGTCAAAAAGACTGTGCTGGAAGAGCAGGATCAAAGGAATATTGGTATGAAACCCAAATTCATTTCATGCCTCATGGTGTTTCTGGGCAGAGAAGGAACTGTCACCTTACTGATCAAATTATGTGGGTTATACAGATCATAGGGCTGGAGGTTTTAGTATAGAAAGTGTTCAACCAGGATATTCCAAAGACTGAATCAAGACAGGATTCAAAAAAAGGGGGGAAAAAAAATCCAAACAAACCCCAACTGAAAAAGAACAGGAACAAGACACCAAATATTTGTTAATTTTTTCCATGATGAGGTGTGATGAAGCAAAGAGAAATCCCATAAACAAATGCCCCTCAACCTGACTCCAGCGAGTTGTAGAAACTTAAAACTGAGGTTAATGTTTAAAACCCCCAGCACTGAAGGTACAAAATCCCAGTAAAAGATCCCATGTACCCACACGGGATGATCGATGTGATCACTGGCACCAAGGGCAGTTCTCCTCACGTGACTGCATCTGTCACAGCCTCCCCTGTTCTTCACTCAGGGCCTTTGAGAACCCAAAAGGAAATATTTATCAACAAGGTGATGTCAAACAGCCTAGTTTACCTCCCCTCCTAGTGCTCCCAAGGCAGCAGCAGGGGTTTGACACAGGCACTGAGCAGAAAGGAGATACACTGAAGGAGGATTCCTCAAGAAGTCAAAGCCAGCTCTGACTGTGTTGGCCCCATTTCCTGATGCTGTGGGAAATTGAGATGCAGCACCCAGCTCTCATCTGCAACTCCAAATCTTCAGGTTTGGAATAATACTTTAAGTTAGAAAAAGCTAGGAAAGTAAGGTGAGGTCCTTCTCAAATCTGTTCTCCTTCCTCCTATTTATAAGACAAATAAACCGTTATATTTTTAGAACATGCCTTGACTTCCCAAACCTACAAGTCTCCCCAGACCTGCCTCCTCCTCACTGAACTTGGCCGAGCCTTGCAGTGAACTCAGAGCACAGTTATGGTATTTAATGGAACTGAGCTGAAACAATTGATTAGGAAATCACAAGCCCCTCCAGGTTCATTTCTGTCCCAGGTCACACTCAGGACATTCCACAAGTGTTCCCATTTCTAACAGAGCTTGGCAGCAGGGCAGTTCCACGTGGTGTGGTAGGGCACTGCCAACTTTCCACATCACCCCAACAAAGGGATGGATCAGCACAGCTGTGATGTGGAGGCATTCCCTGGTGTAAATCCCCTGGGATGAAGGGCCAGGGCTGAGCACTGCCTTTGAAGCCATGGTCAGTGCATCACCTCCCCTCTGCTGCCTTGTGCAGTCCCAAACCTGCCCTGATACTGCTGAAAGACATTAATCCCCCTGGCTCAGGCAGGCTCACCTGGGGCAGGTGGCACAGGAACACATCCAGGCGGGTCTGGAATGTCTCCAGAGAGGGAGACTCCACACCCTCCCCAGGCAGCTGTTCCAGGCTCTGCCACCTCCATGGAAAGATGTTCTGCCTCATGTGGAGGTGGAACTTCTTGTGTTTTAGTTTATAGCCACTGCTCCTTGTCCTGGGCATCGCTGTGGCATCACCCTCCTGGCACCCACCTTGGAGACATTTGTATGCATTGATGAGCCCTCGGTCTTCTCTGGGCTAACCAGGCCCAGCTCCCGCAGTCTCTGCTCACCAGGGAGATGCTCCAGACTCCAGATGATCTCTGTGGCCTCCACTGGCCCCTCTCTGGTAGCTCCTGGTCTTCCTTGCACTGAGGAGCCCAGAACAAGCTCTGAACAGAGAGGTGTGACCGAGGTACCAGTCCTGGCACGGTTTTCTCTTGGGCAAGAGAAGTGCTACTGTCAGTCTTCCCCAGTCCAAGAGTTTTCAAATTAGGGCAGGGTGCATGTGCAGAGCTTTCAGGAAAATGGCCTCATCTCTGCCTCTTGATCCCTCTCCTCCCAAACCCCTCTGACTTCCCTACATTGCAGAGCAGTTCCTACAGCCACTGGAAAAGCAAACACGCAGTTCAGAAGAGATATGGGCTTCCAGAATAATTGTTCAAGGGCAAGAACACAAAAGCTGCTGTAAAAGAAGGCCAAGTTTTAGATCCAAGCTCAATGAATCTACTCAAGAAATCCCAAGATAACTAAATCTTCCCACCAACACACAGTCCATGCACCATTAGCCTTCCCACCCTGAAGGATGCTGACCAAGTAATGCACTCGAGCTCATGTGTCCAAATTTCAGTGCCACAGCCTTTAGCACTGTACCCTCTGCCTGAGGCTTCTTTTACATTTCTTTTACTCTGCTCATTTAAAAGGAACGTACTTCTATGAAAGGTGCAAACACCTCTGACTGTAAAAGGAGGGGGGAACTGCAACATGCTCCACATTCCAAACCTGCATTGCTGGGGTGGTGTCTCATATCCTGAAATACAACCTGCACTAGCCCATGGAACGCTGAGGCTGCTGGTGGCCGTGGCCAGGAATACCCTGGAGCAGCAGTTCCAGGGCACAGCGCTTGGGAAAGGTCACTGGCACAGCACAGAGATCCCAGCACAACACCCCCAGGGCATGCACAGCTCTGAGCAGCCCCCAGGGCCCTGCTGCTGCTCCCTCTGCTCCAGACAACCAGCCAACCTGCTGCTGGAGGCAGAAAAGGGACAGTTAATTGCAAGAAGGAATGACACTGTCACAAATAACACCCCCAGTGTCATTTGGTGTTGTGCCGTGCTGGGCCAGGAGCAACATCCTCAGGGGGGAAACCTGCAGGAGCTCGGGAGCCAACAAAAACTTCTGCCACCTGAAGTGATCCTGCTCACCCTCCACCAGTGACAGGAACAGGGATCTTACCTGAAACCCCCCCCCAAGGACAGCTGGAGCCCCTCTGCTCTGGAGCCAGGCTGGGAGAGCTGGGAATGTTCCCCTGGAGAAGGGAAGGCTCCAGGGACACCTGAGAGCCCCTCCCAGGGCCTAAAGGGGCTCCAGGAGAGCTGGGGAGGGACTGGGGACAGGGCAGGGAGGGACAGGACACAGGGAATGGCTTCCCACTGCCAGAGGGCAGGGATGGATGGGATATTGGGAAGGAATATCGGGAGTGTTCAAGGGCAGGTTGGACGGGGCTTGGAGCACCCTGGGCTGGTGGGAGGTGTCCCTGCCCATGGCAGGGGGTGGCACTGGGTGGGCTTTGGGGTCCCTCCAACCCACACTACCCTGTGATTCCATGATCCTGTGACTGGCTGCAGACCTTGGCTGAGGGAAGCCAAGCCACCCAGCCCACACCAGCAGGGCTGTGGCTGCCCCCAGTGCCCCCCACCCCCACAGGGCCTCGTTCAGACTCACACACAGCTCTCTGCACCTTTCCTCCTCCTCTGGCAAAAATGGCTCAGGCTCTTGATGCACTTGTTCTCTGCAATGAGGGATCAAGAGGGAAGAAAACTTTATTCAGTTCATTAAATAGCTTTAATTTCAAAGACTCTGGCAGACTTTCAGCTCGTTCCTTTGAAAACAATTCCATGGGAGGCTGAACTGCTGGTGACTTCATGGGGCTTTTTATAAAGTGCCATAAGGAGTGTGGAGGGACAGAAACAGCTGCAGAGCCCCCCTGGCTGGGGCAGAGATGCCCTGAGCCTTCAACAAGTGCAGCACCCCCACATCTCCCAGGGCTGGGATGCTCATGGGACACACTCCTTTTCAGGGAAGGACACAGCTTACCTTCAGCCTGGGAATGCCCTGTGGCAGATCCTGAGCACACCCTCAGTGTGCTGAAGGGTGGGTCTAACGCAGTAACTGCCCTCCCAGCCGGAGCAGCCAGGGCTGGTCTCACACAGCTCCCATCACATTCAAACACTTTCCATGCTGGAAATTCCCCATCTTTGCTGCAAAGTCCAGGGAAGATCAGAACCCAATCCAGCTCTTGCAGAAGTGCTGCCAAGCCGCAGATTTCGGAGCAGCAAACACGGACCAAGTATTTCTGTTTGTTGAGGTTTTTCAGCTTTGCTTTGCAAAGCAAGTAAATAATTTTCAGGTTTGAAGGGGACTCCTACAACGAAAGTGCTGTGACAGGCACCAAAACCTATCTGGGGAAGAACAACCCATGGAAAAATACCACAAAACATGGCAATGGCAGATTTACTGAAGAAGGACTTTTGTCAAAAAGCAGAAACAACTGACACTAGGGCAAGACTAAAGATAGACTGTCCCAGGCAGGGCACAAGGCCAGACAAAACCCCATAAAACTGCTGTGTGAGTGTCATAAAAGCTCATCCTGAGAGACACAAACTAACTTAGGGGGTGCTGCTCTGCCAAAGGGATCAGTAAATGACCCATCACTTTATTTGGGCTCAGAGGGTTGTAGCAGCACATCCAACTGCTGGGTTAGAGGGAGGATGAGGGGCTACCACGACACGAGTGGCAGAGCAGAAACTGGGCAGGGATGAGCCCCTTTCCCACGGCAGGGAGCTGGAATGAGCTGGTCTTTAAGGTCCTTGCAACCCAAACTATTCTGGGATTCTGTAACCTCTGCTTTAGTAACACAGAGCCACGGAATTCTATTCAGCCCAGCTGCAAAGGCTCCAGCACGAGCAGGATTTCACCTCAAATACTGAACAGAAAAGCCAAAAACCTGACCCCAGCCCGTGCCCTTTATCCAGGATCCTCCTCCCATCAACAACCTCTGCTGGTCCCAGTTTGCTCCTGCTGGTTTCAGCTGGGAATGTCAGCTGTTGTAGACTAACATATAGGATGTTGCCATGAAAAGGTCACAGGGTTTCCACTGCCTTGGCAGGTCCCAGAGCTCCTCTGGCCTCCCTGTAACAGGAACAAAACTGTTATCCTGGGATTAGACATTAAAACATCAGGCCAACAGGGGAGGGCAGGTGGGATATCAGGAGTAATTTCTGCCTGGAAAGGGTGGTCAGGCCTTGGCAGGGGCTGCCCAGGGAGGGTTGGAGTGCCCAGCCCTGGAGGTGCCCAAGGCAGGACTGGCCGTGGCACTCAGAGCTCTGGGCTGGGGGACAGGGTGGGCATCGGGCACGGGGTGGGCTCCATGGGCTGGGGGGGCTTTGCCAGCCTCAGGGATGCTGGGATTCCTTGCTCCACATTGCCAGCTTTTCCCTGGTTGCCCCAAGGGGGGTGCTGGGGCAACCCCTGGGTGGCTGCTCAGTCCCTGTGCCAGTGTGGCAGCACAGCCACGATGTGAGCACAGGCACTGCCTAAATGAACCCAAATCACACGCCTGGACACTGACCCTCCCCAAACAACTTCCAGTGCTAAAAAGAGCAGAGTTAAATCTGAGGCTCAGGCCAAGTTCTCAGATCACAAATAAGAGTAGTTTTGTGACTCTCAGTTCCCCAAGGCCCACAGAGGGACAGGGGAAGGGTTTCTTTTGGTGGCAGCACAGGCTCTCAGTGATGGATCCCCTTGGGTACAGCAAAATCCCCTGTAACAGAAAGCTTTTAGTCTGAAGTATTTGCTAATAAAGAGGAGGATCCTGCCCTCATCTGGCCTCTCTGGAGGGAACAGCAGCAAGAAACTACAGAGCTCCAACAATCCCTACAAGGGACTCACAAGGATCGGAGTCCAAGGGTGGTCCAAGCCTTCCCTTCACTCCCCACTAAGCCTGTTCATTGCAGCATCTTTGGCATCCCAGGCACGGTGGATCCAGAAGAAATTCCCTGGCCAACTGCATACAAACAGTTTGGTTTATTTTGGTTTGGTAGTTGCTCTGACATCCAGCCATTAATTCGGGTTTCAAAGCCATAACACAGGTAATAATGTGAGGATTCAACAGGACAAGGCCCTCTTCAACATTTACACTGCATCTTTTTATCTTTAAAAATAATTTAGAGTTTTCGTCATTCCCAAAGAGATCTGCAATTCTGCATGACCCCAAGAGTTGCCTACACGTGTATACATATATTTGAAGAAGAAAAAAACCTTTCAGTTCTGAAGAATGAAGCCAAAAAAGCAAATCAGAACTGAGAAGTTAATAACAAAGAGTCAACTCTCTTGATTATTGCCAATATTGTTGACCATTCTGTAGTTTTGCATCTAATTCAACCTCTTACTAAAATAAAACCATATTCAGAGATAATAAATCAATGCAGACTGTGCAACAAGAGAGTAACAACAGAGCCTGTCATTTAGAAGTGGTAATAGGATCAAGGAAGTGCAGTGTTAGTTACAGACCCAGCCTTCTACAGTTGAGAAAAAGGGCCAAAAAGTAACACTTTCTGTTAAAAAGTCGATTTGCAGTCACTTACAGCACATGTAAATGCCTGAGGAATGCAGAGCTCAGAGCAATCCTGGGCTAAACCAGACAAAAGTGAACTTAATAATGGCTTAATAGTGGCTTCTTTTTTAATCACCTTGAATTTAACTGGAGTCAAAGGGAAACTAAGAGCAGTTCCCAAAACAGTTGTAGCAAAGTCAAGGAATTACTGGGTTATGGGAGAAAGGAATATTCCCTTCATCCTCAGCAAAAATGTCCCAGGAGAACCATGGAATCCCAGGATGGTTTGGGGTGGGAGGGCCCAAAAGACCATCCAGTTCCATCCCCAACACCTTCCACTATCCCAGGCTGCTCCAAGCCCTGTCCAACCTGGGCTGGGACATTCCAGGGCTGGGCAGGCACAGCAGAGCAGGGTGGGCACAGCACCAGGGAGGAGCTGCAGCCAAAGCCCATCCCCACGGGAAAAGGGTGTCCCAAAGGAAACAGGGCCCAGCCAGGCACGGCTAAAGGGAGGTGGGAGGAGGGGAAGTGTGGAGCAGCATTTCTCCATGGGGGGTGCTGCAGTTCCTCAGCATCCAGGGAGCACCTCCAGCCCCCCTCACTGACCCGGGCAGTTCCTCCACAGCATCCCCCGGGCCCAGCACTGCCCAGCTGGAAGGGACACCCGGAGCCCCGGATTGTCACACCAGGGCCCCTGGGGAGCAGAGCTGGGCAGGAACACACGGAGTCCCAGCAGCACTGAGCCTGCAAAAGCCCTCCGGCACCAGAGTGCCCCCCGTGACCCATTCCCACCTTGCCACCCAGCCCAGAGCACCGAGGGCCCCCTCCAGGCCGTCAGGCCAGGGATTGAAGCTTTAAACCCAGCTTTGGCCCCACCTCTCTCGCTTTCCAGGAAGTTCCCTGTAAGCCCCCACTCCCAAATACCCACATGTGCCCCTCCTCCACATTCCCGTATCACATCCCTGGCATTCAGCGTTTTCAGCAGGAAAACATCATTTCACAGTCATTTTAATTCCCATTCTACACAGAGTTATCACCAAACTTCTCCCAAGCAAATCCCCTTCACAGGTTTGGCAGAGCAGCACATTTCCCCCCAAGGAGCCCCCAAATCCAGGCCACAAATCACAGATTTGCTGGACAAGTTTCACTACAGCTCCTACAAACACAGAGTTTGATGCAAACAGGCACATTTTGACAAGCAATTTCCCCTGAAAACCACAAACACTGGGAGGTTTTAAAGCCTCAGCAGTTCTGCCATCATCTCTGAAAGCACACACAGGATGGCACAGAGCTGCCCACCCCATAGCAAAGCACACACAGGCTGGCACAGAGCTGCCCAGCCCACCCCACAGCACACACAGGCTGGCACAGAGCTGCCCACCCCAACCCACAGCACACACAGGCTGGCACAGAGCTGCCCA
>VXBX01000783.1:101523-114365 GCA_013400415.1 Scytalopus superciliaris | reverse complement strand
CAGCACACACAGGATGGCACAGAGCTGCCCACCCCAAATCCACACTGAGTTCATGTCTGTTCCAAGAAGGAAACCAAGGGGATGAGCTCCTGCAGCTACACAAAAACCAGACTTTGAGAGACAGAAAGAGGCAAAGGGGCAGCAATTCGAGGAATGTTCTGATAAAATTACAGGAAAAAAAGTTGCTTAATAGAATCATGGCTTTAATTTATTATAATAAATAGCTTTATAAAATGTTTTAGTTGAATTACTTTCACATCCAAGCATGAGTTCAGACTCCAGTGCTCCAGCTGGGAACTCCCAGCCCTCCCAAGCCTCGGGATTAATTTGAAGCAATCACTTTACACATTGCAGAGTGAGACTTTCTTGCAGTCTCAGCATTAGCCACGTACTCGATGCATTTCCTTCAGAAAGCAGCCAAACCCTTTGGCCAGAGAAGTCCAAAGTGCAGGTGATGACAGGGAGCCTGGCCCCGCTCAGGTGATTCACACACGGATGTGACCCGGCCCTGCCCACACCAGCCAGGCAGGGGAACATCCCCGGGATTATCCCCGAGGAACTGCAGGCTCAGTGGGGGAGGCTGGAACTGCAGCCGGCCCTCGGCAGGCTCTGAGCTGCCCTCCAAGTCAGGCTCAGGCTGAGCCCTGGGCTGCGGGACTGCACACAAGAAAGCAGGAAGGAATGTGCCAAGAACATTCATGGAAACGTAAGACAGAGCTCAACTGGGTCCTCCATCCAACACCACCGTTGCTATTTGTCACCCCCAGACATGCTCAGCTCCCAGCCACAGGTGTTCTGCTTGGTTATTTCTCAGCCTCTCCAAGACATTCCATCTTTTCCTGGCCCCTCTTCCCCCTCCTCAATGTCTGATGCAGGGAGGATTCACACAAGGTAACACTGAGCTGATGATGCAAAAAGAACCTTTCCCAGCCCTCCAGGTAAAGCTTCATTCACTCTCAGCCAAGTTTGCTACATTTACAAAGAGGCAAAGCTTAAAACCCCCTCCCAGCTCGGTCCTTGCTCACCCAAAATCCACCTTAAGAGGCTGAGCTGGTGCAGGAGTGACTGCACTGTGGATAAAGCTACAACCCAACGTAGAATGGACCACTTGTAAGGCAAGAGGAGCATTTGTGCTCCTGATTCCAACACACCTTGTAAGAAGTTACAGTGGCAGCCCCTTGTCATTTGTCATTTTTGCCCGTTTAATGTGGTCACTGCAACAACATCCCCAAGTCACAGCTGTACTTCCCATCAGGTCACATCTGTATTTACAACACGGATGCAAAGACATTTCCCTTCCTCAGACCCTCAGATGTCCCTGCCCTGCCCGGGGATGCAGCACTTTAAGGCTTCATGTCACATTCATCTGAACCGAGCAGCTGAACGAGCTGAAAAGGGTTTTCCAGGCCCAATTACTCTGCCAGTGCCAAAGTTAATGTTCCAGCAGCCAGGGAGGAAGGAGCCACTTCCACTAGGAGGTTACAAGGCCAAGGATTCCTGGACTGAGTTATTTAAACAGAGCTCCTTGACAGGAATCCCAGCCAGCCACCCTGCCACAAGGACAAATCCAGCATTCCCTGTCCCACAGCAAGCTGGGTGATGCCTGATAAACGGGAAACACTTGGAATGAAGGAGAGATGAGAGCTGTAACAAATTTATCATAAATCATGGTAAAGCTGGTGTGTAGGGAGGGAAAACCCACTCATTTGCACACTCTGAGATGCTTTTAGAGATATGTATCTATTCTAAGGAAATGGGAGTTGTAGCATAGGAAGGAAAAAGGGATTATGGAATTAGTTTTAGGCACTTGAGCTGCACAGACTGGCAGGTGCCTGTCAGGTACAATGAATGCTCACACACCCCTCCACCTCCAGAAGGCACAGGGAGCAGCCACTCAGCCTCCCTGAAGGGAAAGGTATGAACAAATGAAGCCTGGGAGATCCCTGCTCACCCTTGACAAGTTTATATTCCACCTTTCCTCACAATTAAAGACCTGGATAACTTTCAGATTCCAGAGGCAGCACATTTTGGAGATGATTTACCAGATTTATTACCTACTAAACCAAAAGAAGCATTTCAAGTATTACTGAAAAGACTTACTGCTATTTTCTTTGCTAGTAAAATGCCACTCTGCAGCACCAACTTCAATAACCACGTTTAAAGGCTCCTCCCTTCTCTGTAGAATATCCTAAGGAAGAATTTCATATCCTAAGAAGGAATTTCATGGAGAACAAAGGCAAAGCTGGAAGCCAAGGCAGCACAACACTGAGGGTGAAACAACCAAGGTCATGACTCAGGGCAAGACAATCCCTTCCCAACAATCCCCCAGCAAAGCTGGAAGCAGCACTGATGCAAAGTTCCCTTGTTTTTCTATGGACAGAGCTGGGAGAAAAATGGGAATTGTCCTACAAGGAAAGGAAAAAAGCTGTAAACAAGAAGCACAGACACAAAGGGTTTGAGAGATCAAAAGTCTGGCTGCTCTTTAGGGGATGAAAACATTCTTAACTTCCCACACGGGCACTTCAAAGCACCCCTCACAGCAACCAGTCCAGGGGGCTTGGAATTGATCACAGCAACCATTCCAGGGGAGTTTGGAATTGATCACAGCAACCATTCCAGGGGAGTTTGGAATTGATCACAGCAACCATTCCAGGGGAGTTTGGAAACACTGACGATGGGGTGACAAACCCCACCACCCCTGGACTGAAAATCAGCATTTCAACCCCAGGTGTGCCCACCTGGGAGCCCCAAGCCCTGGACAAGCTGCAGGCACAGGATGTGCCAGTGAACAACAGGCACTGCTGAATTCTGGCCACGTCTGGCCCCCAAAATAGAGAAGGGACAGAAAACTCAGGCTGCACGTGACATGGCACACCTTGTTGGTAGCTGGGGTAAGGCTGGGGTGTTCCCACTGTCCCACACACAGAAAACAATGTGATTTTTGGATTACAAACACCTCAGGACACAAAAGCCAGGGCTGAACAGCCAGTCTAGGTGTGCAGTTACCCCCAGCTCCTCACTGGGCTCTGTGGCTGCTCCTGACACCGAGGGGAGGGGACCACAAAGGACCTCAGAGCCACAGAAAGTGGAAGTGGCCACGGGAGGGAAGAGTGAACCCAACATAAGTCATGTAAACACACAGTGTCTGGCTGCAACACAACCCACACCTGGAGAAAGCACCACACCTCCATTCCACGGACACAGAAATCCTAAGGATGTCCAGCCAAGCAGCAAAGCCCCCAGTGCAGCTCCATCACTGCTCTGGCACTGACAGCAACACCTCCTGTCCTCAACAGCCGAGCCCCAGCCTGGGTGGGGTCAGCCCAGAGCCCTCAGTGTCCAGCACACCACACCAAGCACCCTGGAGGCACCAAAGCAAAGACTCAAAAACCAAACACTTGGGTTGAGAAGCAAGTCTGCTTTTTCTTTTTTTTTTTTTTTTAGACTAGAAAATGTACAATTCCATTTCATATGTGCACAGAGCTCGTTGCTTGTAGGTACTGTCAGAGAAACTGAGCAAGTCTCTGCAGGAAACTGTTAATTCTTCAAACATTGATACATTTTGCAATACACCAGTTAAATACCAAGATCTATGTGCATGCACTATGGATATATGCATGTACACCTTAATGTTTAACAAAGACAGCAGATCCCAGCCAGGGAGCCTCAGAGATACCAAAAATAGATTAAAAAGCTCACTTCTTTCCCTGCCTTTGTTAAATACAGACTTTTGAGGCTGCCTCCCTCCCTTTCCCCATGGATGCACGTGCTCCCAGGGAGGCAGGAACACCAGCCAGATTATCCCAGAACCAGAGAGAAGCACCTTAAAAAGCTCAAACTAAGCTTTTGCTGTAAAATGCCTTTTCCATCCTCCTCAGAAAGGGAAGGACACCTTAAGCACAGGCTGTTTCACTCAGCTGTGCTCCCCAGACACCTCCAGCAGAAGAGCCTGTGACTAAGGCCACGTGCACTCCCACGACACTGACACCTCAAACCACCATCCCAACTGCCTGTGTCCTCTCCAGTGGGAATTCTGGGCACCTCCTGCACGGGACAGGCATCCCATCAGGTGCTACAGCAAGGAAAAGTCACCCTAGTGTTCCAAAACTGCTCTGGGGACCGTGCCAGGAGTTCTGGTTTCACCTGGAACTCGTGTGGGCCACTTTGAGCTTTCCAAGTAGTGTCATGTTCTGTCCCCACCCGGTCCCCTCCACTGCTTATCAACACACACATCTGTACCTTTCGTGCAGCAAAGAGAGCTCTTCCTCTGAAAAACACTTCATGAGTGTGACTTGTATGGTTCCTGTGGGACTGTCAAACATACCTTCGTGCCTCTTCTTTGGTTTAGAGAAAAAAGATATTCCTTCCCTTTTTGACAGCTAAAGGTACTTCTAGACCTGAACCAAACTGACTGCAAAGGAGAGCAGTGGGCAGGACGTGCATCTGCAGCATCTCCCAGTCCAAGGACTGCAACAGAAAAGGAAAATCCATCTCACTTTAAACTCCTGGGCAAATCTGTACTGTTTGCCAACACTGGTATTTGCAGCTTAATCCACGTGTGCCCCAATCCACTCCAGCCTCCTCCCTATCCAAAAACTCCTGTGGAAAACGAGCCATGGGCTGAAGGGAGGGTTTGTTTGTCCAGCTGTGGGGATCCAATGTCTGAGTGACGCTCCAGCCGCACGGACACAGGGAGAGGGCCTGGACACGGCTGTGCCACTGTCAGTACTGCTGCCAACATACTGCTTCAGCTTCACACTGCTCTGAACAGATTGCAATGAACCTAAAACTGAGGTATAAATATACACAAATATGTACAGTTCACAGACAGGGAAACAGGTTTGCATTGGTAACATCGGTAACCTTAAAAATACTGGAGAGTTGATACTTAAGCCTGTGATTTGTTGCTGATTTACTGGAATAATGAAGCCAACACCTTCCACTAGAGAGGGCTACAATGGGATAATAAAACTCTAAATTAAAAGCTCCTTCCTCTCGCTTCATGTTCCCCATGCCCAAGGCTGGACTGTCCCGAGGGGCTGCAGCTTGAAAAGAAGGTTGGTCACAGCTTTGAGACGGATCCTCCGGGGAAACCAAACCCAACTGGAGCCAGGGCTGCACCTTTCCCTCTGGGAATGGTCCCAGTTGCTGTACACTGTGTGTGGCAGCTACGTAGAAAATACAGTCGCAATCAGTTCGGTATAAACACAGCCACCCCACCGACTGCCATGGAACGGCCCCTCGGGAGCAAAGTCTGTGCACTGAGGGCAGTAAAAATCATCTGATCTTGAGCCTTGACATCATCCACTCGAGTCCTTGGCACAGGCTGTGAACAAAGGGGACAGTGGTTAAGGAACACAGGCACTTCTCCAGAGAACTCCAGAGGTGATTCCACGGCATCACTTTGAATTCCTCCTCAGAACTCCAAATGACTACCAGGAACTATCCATGCCAAGTGTGGCATTTTCTAGACCTCACTGTGCAATCCAGTGAGACCCTTCAGAGATCCTGGCACCTCAGGACATGAAGTTCCCTCATTAGGATTATTCTTAATAAGCCAGAACAGATTTCAGGTCATTCCCACCCCGCCCTCATTAAGCCCAAACCACACAAGGCTTTATCTCTGTGAGGTGGGACCATGGATTTGATGTAAAAGTTGGGTTTCTGATGATACTGACCCTAAGTCTGTGTTCTGAGCCCAAAATAAGTGCCAAGATTATTAAGTGGGGAGGCCCTGGCACAGGTTGGGCAGAGAAGCTGTGGCTGCCCCTGGATCCCTGGGAGTGTCCCAGGCCAGGCTGGAGCAGCCTGGGCTGGTGGGAGGTGTCCCTGCCCATGGCAGGGGGTGGCACTGGATGGGCTTTGAGGTCCCTCCCAACCCAAACCATTTGAGATTATTACTGACAGGGAAGGAATGTGTGTTAGAACCAAACACTGCAATAAACCCCCCAAATAATTCCATATTCCCCTCGTGGGGACAGGAACTCCTCTTACCCCTCTCCAGTTAGAGCACAGCAGGCCTGAATGTGCCACTGGTGATCCTTAATGGAAGTGAGCTTCAGAAACTGGGAGATTTCAGCCACTGTCATGCACTCCTTCACATCCTGCTTGTTAGCAAAGATCAGCAAACCTGCTTTTTTCAAGTCCTAGGGAGAGAGAAGAGAAAATGCTTACAAAGCAGCCCTTGCAGGCAAATGATGTGGCACCAAAGAGAACCCCGAGCCTCAGCCACCAATCCTACAGGACAAGAGCTGCAGGTGATAGGCAGTACAGGAATCCTTTGATCCAGCAGCCCCAAACATTCAGGATTTGCCATGGATGGTTGTAAAACTCAGCACAAAGCTCTGCTGGGCTCCAGCAGGACCAGAGCACCTGTATCCCTGTACCTGAGCAGCACTTAATTTGGGAACAGAGACTCCAGGGACAAGCTGATTGACCTCACACTGCTTGGAATTACACCAGTACAGGGGGGTGTGGAAAAGCTTTCCCTTGGAGAGCAAAAGGTGTTCCCAGGAAGCCAAGCCAGCTCAGGCATTAACTGCCTGTCGGGCTCACTGATGTTTACAGGCAGAAAAATTAATTCCCAAACCATCAACTGGTCCAGAAAATAGTTGGAACTGAGCTGGGAAACTCAATTTTGCCTCGACAGGAGCTCAATGGAACCGCTGGGCAGAAATGAAAGATTTCAAGGAGCAAAGAAAAGCTATTTTAGATAAATATTTGAGTTTCATTCCAGCTTGTAGGTATTGCTGTTCTCTCCAAACAATGTCTGGGGAGGGAGTGGGAACAGCCTGGAAACATCCTGCTGGACAACAATGGGCACATTCACTGGCAGGTGGGTCAGGAATCATCTCCCACTATGGAGCAAGGGCTCCTGCTGCCTGGAATTCCCCCCTTTCCTCATGGCAAATTTTAATTAGCAACTTCCACGTCTTCCTTTAGGGATTAGGAAACAGAAGATGCAGGTTTTGTTCCAAAGCAAAACATCCTGAAGAGCCCAGAACTGAAACCCTGATCCTGACAGCAGCAACTCTGACTGCAACAGACCCCCCGTGCCACATTTAACACTCCACAGCCTGACCTGCTCTACCAGAATTTACTTTACTGGCTACAATTTAAACACCAAAAAGTAAAAAAAATAAATAAATTAGAAATTCAAGACACTTTGGGGTTTTTTTCTCCAAGGCAATCCACAGGCAGCCTTTGCCCTTCCTGCAGTCTCTGAACTGTGGCTGTAGCTTAAATAGGAATGCCACATTTTGGGATATAAGGCCATCCTTTTTATGCAGATTTTTTTATTCTGACACTTAACTGGGGAAGCTCAGCATCATCTCACACACACTAAGCCAGTCTGGATTCAGGTCATGCCACAGGTACTGCCTGGCTTATCCATCAGTTTGGTATTTATGACTCAGACCCAGAGAGCTCAGGTTTAGGCCTGACAGAGGGCTCAGGTTTAAAGAGGGGCTTTACAGTTTAGCAGCTGACACTCTCCCCCTGTAATTCCAAGTACAGAACAATGCATGGCCACGGGCTGCCTGTCCCTTCAGTTTTATACCTGGTTGCTATAAAACACAGCACTATTTCACTGAAAACAGAACATCAGGCAACCATGAAGTTATCAAAACAGTGACTGAGTTACTGCAGGAAACAATGGGGGGTTTTAAGGACCTAATTCAGGTATTCATGTGGATTGAAGTACAAACCCACAGACTTCTTTACAGGTCCCAAGTGCTGTTTCCCTGAAGCACTGACAAATTTGGGATTAAAGTACAGCTTTACTGGGAGTTTCACAAGAGTCTCTGGCAAGAACAAGACAGCTCAGGGTGGAAATCTGCTTCCTTGATGTGCATCACACAGATAAAGAGTAAAATAAATAAATATTAAAGTAAAGAAGTATTAAAGACCCAGGGTTTACTCACCTCATGTGCCAACATTTTATACAGCTCTTCCTTAGTCACAGAGATCCTCTCTCTGTCTGTGCTGTCCACCACAACAATCACAAACTGCAAGAAGTGCAGAGTTATTAGAGAACAAACTCCTGCTGTGTGGCCAACCCCTCCTGGTTCCTGCCCAGGTCCCTGCTCCCATCCCATTACCCAGCTGGATCACCGGGGATCACCCCCAGCCCAGCCCAGCCCAGCCCAGGCCTCTCCTCCCAGCCCCACTGGGGTGTCCCACAGCCCTGGGCTGGTTCAGACTGTGGTTTGGGTGCAAAGGCAGCTCTGACACAACTTGGGACTTTCTGTTCTCCATTTCTGAGTGGAAAATTCATATTGAAAGCAAGAGAATTCTCTGCAATCCCACATCTGGGTGTTTTCTCTTGGCACAGCTGAGGCACCACAGACACCCCTCAAACTGTTTGCTGCAGCCCTTAAAACATAAACTGTATCAGCTTGCTCTCTCTGGTTCTAGAACTAACAGGCAAACAGGTATTTGCAAGGGGTTTAAAAAGCCCTGAAGCTCCAAACTTCAAGGGCCCACGTGCAGAGAGATGTCACAGAATCATTTGGGCTGGGAAAGACCCCTAAGAGGTCACAGCATCTCACAGGGGAGCACAAAGGTAATTACTGTAATAATTGTATTTAGCCATATATATATAACATAATTTATATGATAATGGTATTGAAAACGGATTTGATAAGATATAGGAAACCTTGATTTAAAGCATTATTTTAATCGAGTTATGTGCTTGATAAAATTTATATATGTGTATTTATATGTGCTGCAGCCTCAGTGCTAGAGAGTTCTGTGAGCTCCTTGGGGTGATGAAGCAAACTGATGATGGGAGTTGGCAAGACAGGGCTGCCAAAGTCTTGGGGGAAAGCTTTTGGGGTGTCCTCCTTATTCCTGAGGAGCTGGGCAGGTTTTGGAGAGAGTGGTTGTGACGGGTTTGACAAACAGTGGCCACGGCCAAGAGAAGGGGAGGAACTGTGAGCAACTCCCCGCGCCCCCAAGCCGGGCAGGGCGGTGGCAGAGCCCAGCCCCTCGGAGGAGGGCACTGCCCAGCGCCCCGGGAGGGCCCCACCTCGGTGTTGGTGTAGTAGGTGTTCCAGGAGGAGCGCAGGGACTCCTGCCCCCCGATGTCCCACATGAGGAAGCGCGTGTTGTTCACCACGATCTCCTCCACGTTGCTGCCGATGGTGGGCGAGGTGTGCACCACCTCGTTCATGGAGCTGCGCGGGGACAGGGACACGGGGGTCACCGCGGGCACCCCACACCGCCTCCTGCCACCACAGCACAGCACACCCCGCCCGGGCCCCTGAGCTGGGACGGGAATAGGGCGGGCACCCCACACAAAGGGGGAGGTGCACAAAAATAAACAAACCCGGCAATAAAATAACCCACCGAACTGCGCAATAATAATCAAATGAGAGAGCTGAGAGCACACTCCTGAACCAAACTGTTACAATGAATTAAATCACAAAGCTGAGGAGACTGTCCCTCCAGAAGCTGTTTGGAGCACTCAGCTCTTCCTTCCCCAGGCCCAGTCTGGCACACGTGGGACAGAGCAGTTGCTTTGTTTCAAGAGCGTGGTTAAGCCACAAGATTCCCAAGGTTTCAGGAAAACAACATCATCCAGCCCCAGCAGACACACCACATCCACTGCATCCCACTCTCCTGCCAGGGCAGGCCACTAAAAACATATCCCATCCCCAGCTCGGCTGCTTTATGTCCAAACTCCCTGCCTTTCCCCCTCCAGCACAGTCCAACACACAGCTTTGCGGAGACAAATGCAGTCATTAAATATGCCAAACACACTGAGTGTAACTTTGCCACCCAGACCACCAGTTTCACATCAAAGAGCCAAAAGTGTGCTCTGGGTACTCCTGAAGTTCTATTTGAACTCCGCTGGAACAGGCAAAAAAATGGACAGGAGTTTCAAAGCAAAGCAATTTTCAAGGAATCTAATTAGTTTTTTTCTTCTGATACTCCTGATGTATTTTTTCATTATATATGAACTTTTAAAAGTTTCAGCAGAGGTTTTGGTTACAGTGACAGTAATTTGAGACTTGTAACGTGCTGGAATATTTCCTGAAGAGGATACAGGGAGCCAGGGAGATAAAGGGATGGTCCAGTGTTCTGGAAAGGAATCCCAGTTAGGAATCCCAGTTATCTGAACAAGAAACCTGCTCACCACACACACTTGAAGGCAAATATATGAGAGAACGACAAGAACTAGAAGGACCCTAAAATCAAATTAAGGGTAACAATGATAAGAAGATGCCTGTGGCTTATTTCATATTTAAAAGCCAGGCTTCAGCAGAGTTCTTTTGATGCCTGGAAGAGACTTATAATCCCTTTTCCTTCACTGAACCCACAGTCTTTCCCATTCCAGCTGCTGGAATCTCCCAGTTTGAAAGAGGATAGGTGGGGTAACACCATTTCTGACACCTGATCACAAACTCCCACCAAGGGCAGGGAGACCTGAGTACAGAACAGGAAGGAGGGAAGAGTCTGTAAGAGGGAAAATGGGATCTGCAGAGATGGGGGAGGGTTAAGGAGGGGTCAGGCTGGAGAACAGAGCAAAGAGGGAAGGGGGATACAAGGAGAGAGGTGGGAAAGTCCTGGGGACCTGAACTGGGTATAAAGGAAAGGGAGACACAGAGATCCATTGTATGAAAGGGAAAATAAAACACTGAAACTGCAGAAATACAGGGAAGAAGAACTGTGAGACATTTGTGAGGAAGTGGAAAGACACAGACAGCAGTAAATGCACAAGGAGCTGTATTAAAAAATACCCTTCACTGTATTTGTGCTTTTTAAAGCCTCTCATGCCTGTATAAATCCCCATCCCTTCCCTCTCCCTGCAGCGTGAGGGCATGAGCAGCTGGAGATGCTGCACCAGGGCCGTGCTTTGGAAAGGCAGAAGCAGGTCAGGATGTGACAAACCCCAAACATTCCCAGAGAGCATATTTTAGGTGTAGGATTGGAGCAGCACAGCCACATCTCTTAACAGGAATTATTTCTGGTGCTGACTGGGGAAGGCTTCACGTGGGAAAGGGCCAATCTGTTCCCAGTACAGACCTTGAGCCACCCAGCAGCTTCCAAGCCTGTGCACAAACTGGTGCCCTCTTATCAGACTGCAGTGCAGGGCCCGAGATAGGAAGCTCCCATGAGCTTCATGGAAAGCAGGAGCAAGGCTAATGCAAGGAAACACAAGTCAAAGCCACCACTAAAGGCAGGAGGTGCAGGACAGCACGGAGATGTTGCCCTGGGTCCATCCTGGGATCATCCCTCCTCCTCCATCCCGTGCCACAGATGGTATCAAAGGGCACCCCAGCACCGGGGACAGCAGGCATGGCAGGGAGAGGTGCCTTGCCACTCACACAGCAATTTGTCTGGCACTTAAATCTGTGCCATGGATCTGTTTTGCAACACTCACCTCAGCCCTGTTCTATGGCACTGGCAAAGAGCTGTGCCACCACAGGTGAGTGTGAGCTACCAGCAGGTGAGCTGTACATAACACTGAGCAAAACCTTGCCCACATGCCAGGCAAAGCAGGACCTTTCCCAACTCTAACCACCCCCTGGGCACCCGAGAGCAAATGGGACCAGGAAAGCAGCCACACACACCACACACACAGCTTGGGAGCCCCAAAGCTTCACCCACCCCCAGGTCATACTCACAATTGGTACAGAATGGTGGTTTTCCCTGCATTGTCCAGGCCCACAATGATCACTTTGTGCTCTGAAATGACAACATCACCAGTAAGTCACTTTCCTTCACTATCGTGACATCAGCTGGGTTCTCCACGGGCTTCCCAAGCAAACTGTGCCCAGCCTGGAGAGCCTGCTGGGGAGGTGCTGCCCCGAGGGGGGAAGGGGCTGGCAGCTCATCCCGCTCCGCAGGAACAATTCCTGGGAGATTCCACGTGGATCTTTTCCTCCCCTGAACTGCCAGGGCAGCGTCACGCTGGGATCCTGTCCCAGGCTCCTGCAGCAGTCCCGCATGGGGAGTGCTCACTTTCCCTTTACAGGGCCTTTACCTCGGGATATCCTGGTCTCTTTGCAAGCTGGAAAAGCTGGAAACCACAGCCAGGCCGAGCTGCAGCTGCGAGCAGCACAACCCCCCGTGCCCCTCGGTGCCCCCCTGTCCTCCGGGCAGCTCAGGAGGACAGCTTTGCCCAGGGGCATTTCAAAGGGCACACAGCTGGGACCACACAAAGCTCCTGGGCCATGCCCGAGCTCCACGCCCGAGCCAGCCCTGTCCGTCCCTGTCACGGCCCTGCCTGGGAACTCCCCAGCTGGTGCTGCCGGGCACATCCACAGGCAGGCTCCCAGGGCAGGGGAGCACGGCCAGCTCCGAGCTCTGTTACACAACTTTTCCTGCACCAACCACCGGCACTGCTCAAGCCAGAGCGCCGTGAGAAGGGGCAACAAAAAGCCACTGTGAACACGCCCGAGCCTCAGACACGGAGATCAATGGTGGGTTTATCCCAGAGGAGACAGGGGTCAGGCAAGTGGGGCTCCCCCCAGTTTGATTTTACCCATACCGTGTGGCAGAGTTGCCTACACCAACACAAACTCAGTTTTAATAACTCTGCCCAGCTGCACGACACTGTAAAAGGCGCCGCTGTCGTGACCCCCACACAACTTTTCGGAACTTTCGCTCCGTGTGGGATGCTGCCAGCACGGCCGGTGTCAGGAAAGCAGCCGGGTCGGGCGGTCTGGGTGCTACGAGGCACAGGAATTTAGCTGTGTTTGCACCAAGAGCGAGGGGGGAGCCGGCCGGGCCCCTCACCGTGCGGGTGCGAGCGCTCCGGAGCTGCTCCCGCACAGGCTGGGGGGCTTTACGAACATGGGGAGGGGGGTTTTACAGCCCGGGCGGCACCGCCTCGC
>VXBX01000783.1:17338-100508 GCA_013400415.1 Scytalopus superciliaris | reverse complement strand
CACAGCGCGGGCGGCCCCGCCTCGCCCGAAGGAGGCAGGTGCTGCAGAGCCCGGCAAGGGACATTCGGCATCGCCCCATCCCACCCCTGTCCCAGGCTGCTCCAGCCCGGCCTGGGGCACTCCAGGGATCCAGGGCCGGCCGCAAACAGCGCTTACCCCCCAGAGGAGCCCGACACGGGGGTTCGTGCCCCACAGCCCTCCCGGCCGCGGCCCGGCGGGCACCGAGGGCAGGGGAAGGGCCGCCCCGTCCCCGGCCTGCCCCGCGCTCACCCTGGTGGTTGAAGAGCCTCCATATCCNTTGGGATCGCCCCATGGCACCCCTGGCAGGGGTGGGATGGGCATTGGGATCGCCCCATGGCACCCCTGGCAGGGGTGGGATGGGCATTGGGATCGCCCCATGGCACCCCTGGCAGGGGTGGGATGGGCATTGGGATCGCCCCATGGCACCCCTGGCAGGGGTGGGATGGGCATTGGGATCGCCCCATGGCACCCCTGGCAGGGGTGGGATGGGCATTGGGATCGCCCCATGGCACCCCTGGCAGGGGTGGGATGGGCATTGGGATCGCCCCATGGCACCCCCGGACAAGCCCCCGTGGGCAGCCCGTGCCGCGGCCTCAGCCACGGAGCCCTCACAGATGTGCCACCCAAACCAGCCCTCCTTCAGTTTAAACCCATTCCCTGTGTCCTGTCCCTCCATGCCCTGTCCCCAGACCCTCTCCAGCTNCCTCCAGTTCTGGATGAACAGCCCCTCTCCAGCTCTCCTGGAGCCCCCTCAAGCCCTGGAAAAGGCTCTCAGGGCTCCCCCCCTGAGCCCTCTCTCCTCCAGGGGAAGTGTCTCTGTCCACACCCCACACGGAGTTTATAACTCGGCTGTACCCGGCTCTGTGTGGCAGCCCAGAGACAGGACACGGGCTATTTGCCCTCCTTTGTCCCTCCCCCCGGCCAAAACACAGCTTTATTTAACCATAAGTCCCCCCTTTGGTGTTTCCCATCCCTCACCTGCAGCGCTCCAGGTGTGCCCTGCACAGACACCTCACCTGGGCCTGAGGGGTGGGGTGGGGATGGGATATGGGATGGGGATAGGGATGGGGTGGGATATGGCATGGGGATGGGGATGGGATATGGGGATGGGATGGCAGCACAGGGGTTTGTGAGTCCTCAGGTCATTCTCCCCAGGCAGACACAGGTGTTGGACATCCATCCCTCCATGGAAACAGCCCTGGGGTGCTGGTGAGGAAAGCCCAGCCCTGCAGTGCCCCGGAGAGGGAATGGAGCTGTGGGCTGTTCACACTGCGAAGAGTGAGGCCGAGGGAAGGGTGGGCTTAAGGTCAAGTTCAGAGGTTGAAAGGCTTTGCTTATCACCACAGAACCCCTTTTGGTGAGAGCTTGGCCTGGTGGCAGCTGAGCCAGCTGGGAGTCAAGCTCTGTCCCCTCCTGGGACAGAGATGCTCCTCTTGGCATGGGATGTCTTCCTTGGGATGGAGAAGTCTCTCTGTCCTAAAAGTCCTTAAGTCCCTTTTCCAGTGCACACAGGTGCTCATCACTGCCTCTGGTTCTCCTGCTCCTTTGCAGCCTGGCACAACTTCTCAGTTCCACCTTCCCTCCTTTCTGCCTGGTGTGCTGCTCCCATCTTCCCATGTGCTGTCTGTCCCCTTCCCATACGGAATCCCAGATTGGTCTGGATGGGAAAGGACCTTGAAGCTCATCCCATGGGCAGGAACACCTTCCACTGGCCCGGGTTGCTCCAAGCCCCGTCCAGCCTGGCCTTGGACACTTCCAGGGATAGGGCATGATACTCTCCTTTGTTCTTCCAGAGGTTTTTCCTTATTTCCTTCTAGCAGCTTTTATTCCCACAGCAGCTCCTTTTTCTTTCCCTGCTGCAATATTGGCCTGTAACCAAAGCAGCAAGGGCAGAGGAATTGAGTTTCTGCTCGTGTCCACAGGGTTTGTGTTTCCTGTTGCTCTGGAGGGGAATTTGTGGCCCCAAACAGTTGAAAGAAATAAATATCCCAATAATAAACTGTCCCAATCCATCCCCATCCCAGGGCTGTGGGAGCTGGGACAGCCTGTGACCTGCAGGGAGATGGAGCAGCTCCTCCAGTGTGATGATCCACGTTCCACAAGTCCAGCATCCAGCCTGCAATGGAATTAATTATTCATTAGGCTGCAATTATCCCCCTTTCTGCCACTCCTCAGTCTGGAATTTCAGATGCACGAGGTTCATTTCCACTCCTCTCAGCTCTCCTGCAACACGGAGCAAACCTGGCAGCCGTGGGCTCGTGGCAGGGTCAGGGGGCTGTACAGGGTGAGAGGGACCAAACCCCAATTAAACCATTTACTCTGGTTATTTAAATAGCCAAGCACTGAGGTTTCCCCTCTGGATTGTTCTGGGGTGTTTGGAATGGCAGCCTGGTTTAACCTGGATCACACTGCTGCTGTTTTATGGACTAAGTTGGGCTTCCCAGTGCTGCTGGAAGCTTTCTAAGAAAGCACTCCAGTATAGCCTCAGAATTCCCATCTGGGAAGGCTTTTCCAGGCCCTGAACACTTTGTTTGCAGCAGCTGCACCACAGACAGTGGGTCACGGGAGCCATTCTGTGCTGGGGAAGTGCTCTGTGTGCCTCTGGAAGGGTCTCACATGGAGGGGAAATACTGTCAGAAAAAAACCCCAAACATGTAGGGAATCATGGAATGGGTTGGGTGGGAAAAGCCCTCTCAGTTCACTGAGTCCACCCATCCCCCAGCACTGCCCAGGCCACCCCTGACCATGTCCCCAAGTGCCACATCCACAGGGCTTTGAAATCCCTCCAGAGCTGGGCACTCCAAACCAAATGGCTTATCCCGGTTTAACCTCTAGGACCATATGGAAACACACAAAAAAGGCATTTTTTGCTCAGTCATATTTATTTGAAAGACGTTCTGCTTTTCATTACCAGCTCAGATGAAAACTCGTCTGCTGAGAGCTGATTTTGAACACACAGCCAAGAAAATCCCATGAAACAGCATTTTAGAAGCATTAGGTGTGTAAGTGGCCACATAAATGCAGCTTACCTGGTCCGTGTCCTCCTGTCCTTCTGAGGGGTTTAGGATGCTCTCTGGGAAGCTGCAGGTTCCTGCTGGTCACTCCTTGGGAACTCTCCGCTAGAGGCACCATCTCCCAGTGCTCCCAGTTTTCCAATACACCAGGAACGACTGGCCGTGGCACTCAGTGCTCTGGGGGGTGACAAGGTGGGCATCGGGCACAGGGTGGGCTCCGTGACCTTGGAGGGCTTTTCCAGCCTAGATGGTCCTGTGATAAACTTAACTATCCTTTAATGACCCAGCCCTTGTCACCTCATATCATTGTGCCTCTTGCTTCTCCCACCGGCTCCAGAGCCAGGAACATTCCCGAGAATCCCCCACGGGAGCAGTTGGCTGCAAGGCTTTTGCTCCCTGCTGGAAAGGGGAGGAATTATCTGTGTTGCTGCACTCCTGAGCCGCAGCTATTTAAGAGCAGATCGTTACAAAAATAAACATCGTTTATTTCCCAGAGCAGATGCATCTCTTTCCTCGGGATGTCATTAAATCCTGCTAAAAACGCCACACTGCCAAAAGCTATTGGCAAACAACAGAAATACCACAGGACTTTGGGTTCCTCGGGCTCTTCCAAGCGTTTTTCCCATCTTAGTGCAGGACACAAAGAGACTTGAGAGACTCTGGAACGGTTCATACTTTTGGTTCATTTATTGTAGAAAAGTTATTGTAATGCAGTTCATCTTTGTACATCTAAATTCCAGAAAACGAATCCATAGAAATGAGGATACTATGGGCATGCAAGTCTGCATGATCCTGGTCACAAAAATAACACCACTTTAGTTTTATTTTTTTTTTTTTTTTGAGTTTTCTTTGAAAGCCACTAAAAGCAGAGGGAGAGCAGAGCATGCACCACTGTACACATTGCATAGTATATTGGACCCACATGCCTTGTCGGGTGCTACACACACAGGGTCTATGGGGGGAAACGAAGGGCAAACCAGCAGGAAACACCAACTTGGGGAATTTATTTCCCAGTAAAGGCAGTAGTGTCTTCACCAGACTCTGAGCTGGCTCCCAGTGAGGCAGCAGGGCCAAGCTGGGAACCAGTTCGGCTGAGAAACAGAGATTTTCTGGGATCTGAGAAGCCCAAGGTCCAGAGCTTGCAGTTGGAATGACTGTTCCCATCTCTGTCCCCCCCCACTTACACACAGTTTGCACTTCCTCATGTAGGGCCTGGCTGGCTCCCCCTCTCTGCAGGAGCAGAGGAGCAGGGGTGTCCCAGCCCCGGCCCCACACCCCTCACTTGCTTTAGGGCTGACATCCTCTGGAATACCACTGGAGTTTCTGGGTGCTGTGACTTTTCTCTCCCCCACCTCAAAGCTCTGTAACCCCCAAATATGTTTACTGGGAGCGCTTCATTCCTGACCTTGGGCCACTGGTGTGTCGTGGGATATTCATTGGTCACATCAAAATGTACACACTGGCCAAAATTAAAGTTATTCCTGTGGTTTCAGCAGAAATGAACGCACTGGGCTTTCTGGTTTTAAAAGGTTCTGTCATTCATTAATTAATTAATATGGAAGGAATACAAGTCATTGAAAAATCAATCCCATGTGCAAAATGCCAAAACCAACTGCTGGAGGATCAGGCAGCGAGGCAAGGGATCAAAAATGCAATAAATCCACTGCTGCTGGATCAGAAAACATCCCCCTTGTTCCCAAAACCACGATGCCAAACGCAGGAGTGGCATTCCTGGAAATTTGTGCTATTACAAATGTGCTTCTTTGTCCTGGCTCTGTTGGCACAGCATTGGCAGGGCAGACAAACTGTCCTGCCCGTCACATTTCCTCGCCCTGGGGAAGCAACACCAGAGGGGCAGGGGCTGAATTTCAGGCCAGTCTGGTTTTCAGGGGACACTGGTAAGGCAGGTGATGGTCAGGAGGTGACATTCCCAGTCAGGCCAGAAGACAGGAGTGGGATCTACTCCAGGTAGGAATCTGGGGGGAAAAGGCAGGTGGAAACCATCGCTGAGACCAAGCCAAGGCTGCTCCCAGTTTCACAGGAACAAAGGAATGAGCCACTCAGTAACAGCCAAATAATTTCTACCTTCTCCCCAGATTCTCTGTATGGATTTAATGACAATGTTTCTCTTCACTTCTTGAGTGGATTCCACACACAGTGAAGAAAAATCTGGAATTTCAATCCTAAGCAGCATTTTTTGCTCTTTCTGTGAGTTAATTCCGTACATTTATTCTACAACATTATTAAAACTTCCCTTTACTTTTAAAGACACACCTTTATTTTCCTATATAAAATAAACTGGGCTTGAGTAACAGCCTACCAAAGGTTAGTCAAATGCCTGTTCAAGGAACAGCCTCTCTTTTGGCCTGACTTACCTCCATGTCCCCAGAGTCCAAGTGGGCTCCATCCCGGGATCCTGCAGCCCCGGTGCTCTTTGTCCAACTCAGAGCTGAAGGATCACAGGCAACTGCAGCCAAATACACGGCAGCAGAACCCCAGGGAATACACATCAGAGAGCTTGATTTTAAAATAGACATTTTTAGGAGCAAAACCAGGTTTGTATAAATGACATTTTACAAAATATGCATCTGATTTTGACATCTTTATACAAAATATGCATCTCTTTTTTTTTTTTCATTTGTGGTCTCCAAATTATTTTGCCTTAAAAAACCCCAAACGTTAAGAATGTGGAATCAATCTTCAGAAGGGCTGAACTTGGGAAAGAAAACACAGCAGAGGACACATTTATACATTATGAAAGAAAAAATGAGCATCAGAACCCCTGACTTACCCAAATCATGGGATAAGGAGCAGCAGGATTAGCAGTATTGTTTTGGAAGGCTAAAGTCAGGACAGACAGAAGAGTCTGGGATGTTTCAGGGAATTCTGTGGAGCTGAGACCGAACTGAATTCAGAAGATCTGGCATCAAATTGGCCTCGAAATTACAAATGCCAGTTGTGAGTTGCACATCCCATGGGATAAATGTTTGGCACCAGTAAAAGAACCTGAACATGTCAAAGACAACTTGCCAAGGAGAAAGGACTGGAGATTAAAATGTAACAGTTGACTGTCTGTACAGGGGGCTCAAAAGCTGTAAAATACTTTGTTAATGGACTCACAAACATATGAACACACTGAGCTTTGTCTTCAGAGACGGTTGTTGTCACCTTTATTGGCTCAATCGTTGTTAGTCCCAGTGTCCTAATGAGAAACTCAGATCACAACAGAACTTTACAAAAACTCCTGCCTGTCCTAAGCCAGAGCTCAGGACACAGCCCTGATCATTAACAGGGTTTTAGTAATAAGGAGAAACTGGGGACTGGAAATGGGTCTGCATTGGATTCAGTCAGGAGTACCTGAACTTCCCGATTTTAAACAAATCCCAATCCAGCAGCGCTGGAATTCTGACAGAAATCCTGAGTTACCACGCCCTGATCCCCAGCACAGCTTTTACTCATTACTGTGTGTCCTAAAAATAAATTCCTTTTTCAAACAAAGACTACCTGGAATAAATGAAACTCTACAGGACAGTTGGTATATTGGTACTTACAGACGTATCTGTTTTCAAAGACTAAAAATGCCCAGCGAGGAAGGGAAACCGGGGCCACTCCTGACTGGTTCCCTGTATTAAAATGGAATGGGAAGAGGGAGAAACTAATTACACACAGGAGTAAATCCAACTTCACCTCACGTAATAAAGGACCTCAGGACCACCCATGGCTGCCCTCACCAGCTTGTTTTTATCCAAACCAGAGTAGTTTTGGCACTTGAGACGCTTCGGGTGGCGGGTTTGTGCAGTGTGGATCCTTCCCTCGCCTGGCATGACATGGAAGACTTAAAAACAAGGCTCCAAAAGGCTCTACAAAACCTATGTCGGTGCTTGGCAGCGACCTGCAAATATGCAAATACCTGCAAGCAGTTAATGAGCTGATCCCTAATGATCCCTAATGCTACTGCAGAAGGAGAAGCAGCTGCTGGGAGGGCTCTACGGCTGCTCTGCAATCAGGACTTTGATGCACGAACAAGGAGCGGGGCGAAGCTCGGGGAAAACGTCCTGCCTGACGCCTCCTTTCTCATGCAGGGACTGTGCTGTACATGGAAAACGGCCTGCAGAATTCCTGGAGCAGGGAATATTGCAGGAGGCAGCTGCTGCTCCCAGGCTGGAGCCTGCTGTGCTTCCTCAGCCTGAAGCTCCTTCCTTTGGCATCTTCAGCCCGAGGAAATCGGGCAGGATCAGGTCTGGCATGTCCATCCTAACCCTGTGACTCCAGTGGATGCAGAGATTCCCATTTTCTTCACAGGAACTGGTCCACTGGGATCACCCAGGAGGGCTGGAGCTGCCTGTTGGACAGTGGAGTTATTGAAAGAATTAATCATCATCTGCCACCCTTTAATGCTGCTGGAGATGCGTCAGTTTGGGGTGTCCCACAAGGACACTCCTGACTGTTCTCGTTAACCTCAAGAAGATCATCAGCTCCCAGGATGCTGGAAACACCAGTGGGCTTTGCCAACTGGCCCAGAAAGAAGGAGAAACCATAATATTCCAGAAATTCCTTGAGTGCTACATGCTTTCAGAGCCTGGCTGCAGCAGGCTCTGGGAGGGAAACAGGCAAACAGAAAAGTTATTGACGCTCATTCTTGAAAAAAAGAATAGTTTTGACACGAACCTGCATAAAAAATGCCTGTTCAGCATAACTGTGTCAACTGTAGGGAATGCAGGAGGTGGGGAATGTCGGGAGGCTCCGCTTCAACATGTCAGTGGTGGTACAAGGTGGGGTCAGTGCTCAGTCCCACTGGATCCAAGGCTTCCCTGCTCGTGTGAGACACGAGCCCCAGTCCCAGAAATTCATCTGCTGAAAGGAACTCAACTCGGCAGGCGGAACGGATGATTGGTAGGAAGTAAGGCAGCAATATCTCCGAAGGTTTCTCATGGAATCCAAGCTCTGAGTCAGCTCCAGGAGCTCCCTGTGAGCAGATTTCTGTCTGACACTCCCTGCTTATTGCAGTTCTGACCAAGAGGTGATGCCTGTTTAACCCCACTCCCTTCCCTCGCCTTTCCCGAGGGAAACGGAACCGGATCTTCCGGAGGGTTCTTGTGCGACGCTGGAATCCTCGGACATTCAGAGGAGGGTTTGGGAAGGTGGACCATGGGTGTACTGGAATGTAGGCACTCCACACACTGGGGAACAGCAGGGGATTGTTTCCCGTTTTAAAAGGCAGGAGAAAAATGGGACAAAAACCTGACACCTCTGGGGACCCGGAGCTGGACTCAGGGAAAAGAGAGGGAAAAAGGGCTATTCCCAACTTCCAACCACACCAACTGTGCAGTTTGTTCCTCTTCCTGTTCCTATTTCCCTTCTCCTGTCACGGTTCCTCCCTGCTGGTCCCGACAAAACCATCAGGGCTGGCTAAAATAAAGAACCATTTGGCTGCAACGTTCGTGCCAGGTCTATAAATAATTCCCAAGTGGAAAGTGTTTTGTCACTGCTGCAGTAATTTGTGATATTTGGCACTCTCGACAGTTTACATTTGGTTTGTCTGAAAAAGCCATTCTGGAAATAAATCAGTATCACAGAAATCCCTTTATTCTAACTGGAAATGGAAACTGAGCTCCCAGCAAACAAATACTGGAGTTGACTTTCTGGCTTCCAGTGATTTATAATTTTCAGATTTTTTCTCTGTATGTTTTTTTTTTTCCCAACTGTTTGCAACATGCTCACGGCGACTTTCCAGTCAATTCACCCAAATTCCAACAGGAATTGGTTTATAAATTGGTTCCAACTGGAACTGGTCATTTGGAATTTCCAGCAGAGGAAATTATTTTATAAGTGCCTTGATAAGTACCCGAGATTACAAACGGATGTGTCTAATACCTACGGACGAGGAAAAAAAAGAAAAAAGGCTATAAATGCAAACGCTGTATTAAAACCAAAACCAACCCCCAAAACAACCCCCATGGTCGGGCAGAAACGGAAGGGCCGGGCCGGGTCTGTCGCCCGTAATTACTACTAATGAGAGCGGAGTGCAAGCGGAGCGTGGGGTGTGTCCCCGGCCCCGCGAGGAGGACCATCCCCGTTCGTTCCCGGCTGCGAGGGGGCCATGCGGGCTCAGAGCCGGTGCCGCGAGTCGTGGCTGTACCCGCCGGGCGACCCCCGGTGCCGGTGGGGCTTGTAGGAGTCCTGGTACGAGTCGGAGAATTCTTCCTCCACGAGGGGGTAGTGGTCTCGGCTGTGCTGGGAGCTGGCGGACAGGCGGTTCCTGCTCTTGCGAGCCCTGTCGCTGTGGCAGTTCTCGTCCGGGGCGGCGGGGCAGCTCTGCGGGGGCTGCGGGCCGTGCCGCCCGCGCTGGCTCTGCGGGGCCAAACAGCGCCAAGTTAGTACCGCCCGTGCCTCGCCCGCCTCGCTCCTGCTCTGCTCTCCCGGCACCGCCGGCACCGCCACGGCGCTGCCCACCGCTCGCCCTGTGCAGGACCACACTGAGCATGGAAAAGGGAGCTGATGGGCCAGCATTTATCGCTTTGCTCTGATCAGGAACGGAACCGTCACGCCTCTGGCCTGCCTGGGACACCTGCGAGTGTCCGTTCGTGTGCTCTGACACTCGTCCGCTTATCTGGAGATGCTGGTTGGGTCTCTTGGGTGGGTTTTTTAAAAAGGTGCGGCTCTGAGCCCTATTTAAACCCTTCATGTGACCAAACCAATGATGGACTGCTAAGCAGGCAGCCGAGGGGAGGTTAAAGTGATTAGATACTAACAAATTTTTTCAACTAAAACATAGTACTCTAAATACGTTGACAAAAAGATCTCTAAGGTAATTTATTAATTAAAAGCCTTTGCTCTCCTCACATTCCCATAATGACAATGCCCATCATTTTTCACATGAACAAAATGAGTTCATTTTTTCTGCCTGTTAATTGGCAGAACGAAAAACTAGCCTAAAATAACTCTTCTGTTTGCTGTTCTCACACGTTAAAGCTCTCAGGAGTATCAGCACCCATCGGGACAAACTGGGTGCTGAAACTGCAGCCTCTGCTCCCTGGGCTGTAAAACCTTCCTGCTGCTTTTCACCCTCTGTCTGGAGATGGTTGCCCTGCATAATTGATGCCCAAAGGCTCTCAGGACAGGCAGGGATGGAGCAGGGGGTGTGAGGTTACAGCCAGCAGGGCAGGGATGGAGCAGGGGGTGTGAGGTTACAGCCCCCTGGTGCCACAGCACGGCCCTGCTGGGCTCGGTGCCACCAAGGTGACACACACACGCAGAGGGGCCAGGGCAAGAGGGGCCCTCCTGAAACCCACACTGAGCTGCTAGGGAACAGCTTCTCCAAATTATCCCCAAGCTCTCCTCAGAGCACCGTGTTTTAGTAGGGATTATACAGCAAAGTGCATGTATTTTGTTCATAAACTGGAGCCAGGCTNCCTGGGCTGGTGGGAGGTGTCCCTGCCCATGGCAGAGGGTGGCACTGGGTGGGCTTTGGGGTCCCTTCCAACCCAAACCAGTCTGTGATTCCCTGACTCTGTGATAAATTATCCTTCTATTTACGTGACCTACACAAATGCAATTTGGATCTATAATCACTTAATCAATTCCAACTCTAACTCTCTGTGCTCACCCCCTTTGCCTTCCCTGTAGCAATTTACCTCTCTGGCTGCAACATGCTCTTTCCAGAACCTTCCTGCTGCCCTGCCTGGGCTGTTTGGTCATGCCAACCCTGCTGCTCACCTCCTGAGGTGTCAGCAGGGGACACACCTGGGGTGGGCACACCTGGGCTTATGCCCCAGGGAACTTCTGATCCTGCCCAAACCTGAGCGCCAGGATTTGACTCCAGTTGCTGAAATTAAGACTAAACTAAGTTCAGAGCTAATTAGTGATTAGTCACACAGGGGAATGACTGTTCCCTAGGAGTTACAGCATCCCAGACTGGTTTGGGCCCATCCAGTCCCACCCCGTGCCATGGGGCAGGGACACCTTCCACTATCCCAGGTGGCTCCAAGCCCCATCCAGCCTGGGACACCTCCAGGGATCCAGGGACAGTCACAGATTCTCTGGGCAGTAACTATATTTCTAGACATGTTGGCAATGATCAAATTCCCTCTTCTCCTGAGGGCTGGAAACACCCCCAGCTCAGCATGGACACCTTCCCTTTAAGGAAGGTGATTCCGAAGGCCCAGGTGTGGCAGCCCCAGCCCTGTCCCCTGTGCCCTCTGTGCCACTTCACTGCACCCTCATGACCTCCCTAACTCACAGGTTCACTCACAAGTTTTGGTTCTCAGTACACTAAAGTCCAGGGCACAGTCAGGGAAGAAAGGGAGACTCCCAAACCCTGGTTGGGTGAAGCAGGGACAGATTGTCCCAGCACATCTGGGTCAATGTCACTCATGTCTCACATGAGGCTTTGGGCTTTTGGATTTTAGTCCCTGAGATATCAAGGTCATCAATAATATAAAATCTTACAGCATCAGAAGCACCTTTGCTACTTTAATTAGCGTGAGTGCTTTCTAATTACCATACACATCATTACAGTGAAAACTGATGCAAATCCTCCTGAAGGCTGGAATTAGCATTAAACCTCCAGGTGGGTAAGGGGGATGGTGGAAGTCCTTCCTGAGGGACAGCCATGGAAACCAGGGGGGCCTGACCCCTCGGCAGCACAGAAAGCCAAGCCTGCAGCCCCTGCTCGGGCATCATTGACTCCAGGAGAAATTTACCCCTCTGCAGAGCACCAGCACCAGTCATCCCACCTAAACCCTTGAGAATCCGGGTGGAGTGGGGATTAAGTGATGCATACCTTCAGCCAGCCCACTGCACAGGGGTGATTTTCATCTTCAGTGTGAGTTTTCCCTAAGTAAATGGAGCAACATTGCACAGTTATTGCTGGTGTCCATTGATCAGAGAGAAATAAATGCCTGAAAAAAATTCTGTGGATACACCCAGTTCTCAAAATGAAACTGAAGAGGTGAAAAGTTCTGCAGATGGTATTTTATTGGCATGGAGGGATGGAAAACTGAAATTTTAAGGCAAGTGAAAAATGGAAACAACAGTTTACATGTGCATGTTCTCAGTTAACAGAGCAGTGCTTGTGCTTTCAGCCAGTCAGGAGACAGTGACTTGCTGGTCCTACTAAAACCAAGCACGGCACTAGTGCCAGGAATTGTGCACCTGCAGCAAGTGCAGTCACTCACAGCAGCACTGAAAACAGCATTCCCTTCCAAACTGTTACCTGCTTCCAGACACTACAAGCAGAGCAGACGTTACATTTGTCAGGTGAATTATTCATTAAATGTCATTTGTTCAGCTCTATTTCTGACAAGACATTAGCGAGTGCCACTCCTGGAGGTCCCCCCCACACACAAAGCTCCCTGCAATCCTGATCCCCTCCAGCACTCACAACTCTTAACCAAAAAACATTTCTGGTTTCAAACTTAGTAAAGCACGTACTTCTCATTAAGGACTATTTACATGCCACGATTGAAGTGTCAAAGTTCAGCCGAGTTTGAGCTATCCCTGTGGAAAAAAAGGGTCACAATTTTTTTTCAATGGGTAAAAAAAAAAATAAAAAAATAATAAAAAGAATAAAAAGAATGTCTTTAATTCACTCAAAGAACCCAAAAAAAAGGGGAAAGGCATTTTGCTGAGAGACAAGCATGGAGGCTTTTTTGGTGAAGTTCTGAGGGGAGGCCTAGAAGGGCTCACTCTAGAGCTGCATGGAGAGCCTCGGGGGGCATTTCCACTGCGGCCAGAGGCAGAGCAGCGCCGGTGCCCCGGCGGGCCGGGCGCCTCCCCCGCTCCCCCCCGTGCCGAGCGGCCCCCGCGGCGGGGCCCGGCAGGGCGGCGCTCCCTACCTGCAGTCCCGAGATGGCCGCGGGGTACGGGGACAGCGCCGAGGGGCCCAGGCTGCGGCCCAGCAGCGGCGTCAGCGGCGCGGCGCTCGCTGTGTGCGTGGCTCGCCAGTAGGCCTCCAGGTACTCCGCCAGGTGCTCGCACGCGTCCTCCAGCTGGTTCTCGTCCAGGATCACGTCGAACATGTCCTGGGCACACACAGGGGACAGCGGGGGCACTGAGGGGACACACGCCAGCTCGGCGGCAAGGGGGCTGTCTGGGATGGCTGCAGAGCCTTGGGAGAGTGTTGGAAGGGCTGGCCTGGTTCGGCAAGGGCTGACCCAGCCTGCAGGCATCTGCCACCACAGCATCTCTGAAGCTGCTGCATTTGACAAGATCTGCAGTGTCTGTGTATTCCCCGGCCCGTTCCCTCTGCCTCATGTTCATAAATATGGGCTAACCTTGCATTCCTCAATCCCCCCTTAGTTAACCTGATGTATTCTCTTAATTACGTCCCATCCCATCCTTAGCATAATCCAGCCTCTGAGCTGTAATCATTTACTTGCTGAAACTATACACTGTGTGATGTAGCTTTAATAAATGTCTCTGTTATCACCCCGATACAGAGAACGTGTGTCCCTGATGGTTACAGGGCACGGCTCACCTCATGCTGAGCCCTGGGGAGTCAGCACATGGGGGGCACAGCGTGGGGCTGCTGAGGAGCCAGCGGAGTGTAGGGCAAGGGGAATGGAGTCACTGAAACACAGCCGGGTTAGAGGGGATACCGGGGAGAAATCCTCCCCTGGGAGGGTGGGCAGGCCCTGGCACGGGGTGGGCAGAGAAGCTGTGGCTGCTCCAGCCCTGGGAGTGTCCAAGGGCAGGCTGGATGGGGCTTGGAGCAACCTGGAAGGTGCCAGGGTTGGAACTGCATGGGCTTTAAGGTCCCTCCCAACTCAGCCCCTTCCATGACTCTGTGATGATTCTGCGACTGCAAAACAAAATGGTTCAGAAGGTGACCAAGAGCCAAAGCCCTGTCCCCAAAGCTCACCAGACATCATGTGAGCCCTGCCAAGCTCAGAGGCACAAAACTCCTTAAGGAATGTATTTATTTGCAGTGATGATGCCCCTAAAACCACTGCCCCACCAGTGAAGGCAGGAGGCAGCCCTGGTATCAGCAGCACTCCTGCTTCAGGGAGCTCCTCAGAACTACCTCTGTGTGCTGCCTCTACCCACCTCCATTCCTGCCTGCTCTCAACCCCACAGCTACCACCAGGCGAGCCCCTCGGGAGGAACACAACTGTATTTTCAGCAGCTCAATTTCATATCTCATCTCTGATCTTAACTTTGAAAAACACTGTGAAAATAGCACAGGAAATGGCAAGCAAGTGCAGGTGCTGTGGGTGCGAAGGGCGGCCGATACCAGCCCCAGGCTGCTCTTCCTCCATGTGTCTGCACAGATCTTTACATGCACACAGGGTAAGATTTAAAATAATAACGCCATTTTGGTTATTTTTCAACTTATTCTCTCTTCTCAGCGTGGTAGAGAAGTGTTTCTCCCCTGCCAGCAAGGAGGAGTTCCCTTCAAATCAGAATATTCCTAACACTGCACCCCTTGGTTCAGTTCAGAGTTTACTGCTCTTCTTTTGCTCCTCTATTTATTTATTTTAAGGGCCTTTACACCCTCTTTGCTATTCACCTCCGTGTTGATACACTTCACATTCCAGTCTATCACTCACATCATCACTTGTGGAAGAAGTTATTAATTAAAACATAGTTAAAGTAGGAAAGAAAAGAACGTGGTTTCCTCACATATGCTTTGCTTCGGAAAAGATGGAAATTAAAAGATCACACTTGGAGTTTAATTGTGTTTTCTTAACTAAAGGATAAAGTTGGACTCAGGGAAGAAGAACTCACAACTGCAGGAGAACTGCCACCTTTTTAATATTTCAGTGTAAAATAACACTGGGACTGGGGAGCCTCTCAGGCTGTCACTGAAGTCCCCTGGAGAAGCTGCAGGACTGGCAGGATCCCGACTCCAGGGCTCCACAGGGAAAATAATGACACTCAGGTTTTCTCTTGCATTTAACAGTTCTGCTCATGCTGGGGTTGTTCTATTTCCATGGATTTGGCAGGAAATTATCTTTTAAGGAGACCCTTGTTTGTAAGGGTCATGCAGTAAAGCAAGCCCTCCCTCCCCAGCTCTCCTTACAAGGCACTTTATTCTCTGAAGTGTTTTCTTACAACTTACATAAAACAGTCATCACAGGAGCATCCCACATCCTGGGATTCTCAGGGGATACACAGTGGCCTCTCCTGAAAACAGAATTAATGGCCACTGTCCTCTGCTCTTTCTTTTGGTTTCCTGTAGAACCCCTGTGCACCTGAGAGGAGGAGGAATTTCCAACTGTAGGTGTATCTTAGCTATATTTTAATTAAACCAGTGCATTTCAGTTCTGCTGGAGTGTAATTTTAGTTATTTTTCAGGTTCTGTCCAATAGCCCAGAGGGCTTAGCATGGCCCAAAGTTAAAAAAATAATCACAGTGACCTGTTTATGACCAGTGTGTTTATAAAGATGTACAGCTAGTGCAGGTCATGTTTCCTTGAGCCATACAATGTTCCTGCAGTGGAGTTCCTGGAGTCCTGCAATATTCCTGGAGCCCTGCAGTGCCTAACACCGGCTCGAGCAGCATCAGTGAGAGATTAGCACAGAATTAATAATGAAAGCAGCTCCTGAACTCAAATATGCCCAAAGAGACAGCTATTTTTAAAATGTCTAGACATGCAGCACCAGCTGATTCCTTAAGGCTGGCTCTCAGCACAGCATTGTGTGGCTCACTTTATACAAATACTCCAAATTCTCCTCTTTCAGGAACTGGAGCTGCGAGGTGGATGAAGCAGGAGAGAGGCAGCAGCGCCTTTGCTCTTAGCAGGATACTTTGACTTAATTAAATCATGGATCAACTTTAGTTTAAGCCTAAGCAGGACTGCCATGTCCCTTGGAGAGCCCTAAGTCAGCAATCACTTTCTGCCCATCACGCAGCGCAAAGTGCTGAGCTGGTTTCTGAGAAGGCTCCTGAGCAGAGGGGAGCGGAAGCAGCCTCTGAGCAAGGAGGGCTCGTGTCTGAAAATGGGTACTCTGACATCTGCAAGGGGTTTTCTCATCCACATGGGGCCTGACTTTGCTGCCTTAGGCACTAGGACAGAATCCCAGGACTGGGTGTTAAGCTTAGTAGGTCCTGGGATGGGCAATCTGAGTGCCATGAGGCACCAAATGAGCTACAGCAGCACATTGGCAATTTCACAGAATCGTGGAATTATAGAATGGTTTGGGTTGGAAGGGACCTTGAAGGCCACCCAGTGCCACCCCCTGCCATGGGCAGGGACACCTCCCACCAGCCCAGGCTGCTCCAAGCCCCATCCAACCTGCCCTTGGGCACTCCCAGGGATCCAGGGGCAGCCACATTTTCCCTGGGACATTGCCTCACTTTAACTGCAAGCAAAGCAAAGCTGAGTAAGAAGGAGCCACTGTGTAAAGAGCAAAAAGGAGGCTGTGGGACGTGCCCAGGGCTCTCTGTGCAGGTGCCAAAGGACACACCCCTTCCACAGGGCCGGGTGGCTGTGGCTGTTGTGTGTGAGCTCTGGGTAAACACCACAAGCCATGAAGAACCAGGTGCAGCTGCAGGTACCACAGCTCAGTCCCCTCAGGGGGAGGAAGGGATGTGTCCTACAGAAATCCTTGTGTTCCACACAACAGTGTACAAATGTGGGTTAGGCAGGGGCACCTCAATGGCTTGCAGGAATTCCCCATCAGCATTTTAAGAGATCACACAGTTTGGTCAAGCCTGTGACCTTTTCTGTCTGCCTTCCAACACTTCAGTGTGAATTTACATCAGAACACTACCAAAACCTGCCCAAAGTCAGAGTTTCCACAGGCCCTCAGTAATTATTCTTCATTTTCACTCTGTCTGAAACTGCTGAGCAAACAGCACCTGCACTCCCTCAGTGTCAGCCTGAAAGGGTGTTTGTGTGAAAGCAGCACCAGCAGTGGCTCTGGGACTCTGGAGGGGCACGAGGCCTCAGGGAGATGTGGCTCACCCTCAATTCCCAGCACCTGGAACAGCTGAAAATCAACACCTAACCCTATAATTTAGGGTGGGTGCCCAGAAATACCTGGACTCTCTTTTTATGGCCAGTGGGGACCAGGGGGGAGGTGGCTCTGAAGTGTGAGATCTGAAGAAGCATTCAAAGCCATGGAAATCAATCCCTGAGCATCATTACTCCAGGACAAAAGCTGCTTGAACTTTGTTACTTAAATTTGAAGTGGAAATAAAGCCATCTGGAACAAAGGCAACTTCTTCAGGGCCTGCAGAACACCAGTGTTCCAGCAGCATTACCTGACCACTAGGGCTGGGCATTCACCCTGCTGAGCTCCCAAGTTTGCTCCCAGATTGTCCCAAGGTATTTCTTCTCTCAGCACTTTGCCTGTTTTAAGTGACATGGAAACCTTCCCTGTTGTGAATTTCTGTGAATTAAGGTGATTTCCAGCCACAGTTCTCTGGCACAAGAGAGGTGGGGAATGACCAGCCCCAGGCTGGGCTGCCTGACCCTGCCCTGGTACCAACATTGGTCTCTGCATTCCCGTCCCTTTGTCCCACACAAAGCCACGTCCAAGGCTGTTCCCACTGTCCCTGTCACAGAAACCAGCAGTGGTTTCCAAAGACAGAAGCAGCTTTGAGCTGCCCTGTCCAAAGCCCTGCTCAGGCTCTCCCCACACACCTGGCAGGTCAGTGCTCCTGGAGCAGCAGGTGATTCCAGGTGAGGGGCAGGACCTCTGATCCAGAGGCAGGAGGGCAGTGAGTGTGCTCCCAAGGCAATGGCCTGGCCTGCAGGGTCAGGATCAGGGCTCACATGCCTGCACACAGCCCTGTGCCCACACAGCCCGTGGGGCTGGCCTCCAGGCTGCACTCCAGAGGGGGAGGCTCCACACCAGGAGGCTCTCACCCTGTCCCCTGGGGACCTTCAGCTCCACAAACGGTGCAATGTGCTAACACACCTGCTGTGCCCTACACGTCACTGCTGACCTCTCACCCTGCCAGAGACCAAAACAAGCCCAGCTCAGGAGATAACCAGGATGAAAGTCTCGAGCAGTTCGTGTCTCACACTCAGAGCTGACCAGGGTCCAAGAGCAGGGCTGTGTGAGCCACACAGAGGGAGTGATAAGGGATAAACTCGGCTCTGAACAGGGACCAACACAGCAGGAATCACAGCTCCTCATGAGCTCCCCAGCCATTCTGTACTTACTGGGGGGCACTGTGCCAGTTTATCAGCTGCCACCAACTGCACATTCAAGTGTTTGCTCTGGGACTTCCCCCTGGATTTGATCAGTCGCTGCAAAACCTGACAGGAGGAAAGGGGAAAGGTGAGTTTAAAGATCATTCATCTCCCTAAAGCTCAGCCTGACATCCCCCTGGGGGATTACCAAGGTCAGAAGCTCTCCTGGAGTATCAGCCCAGACCTCTCTGATAAGCCCTGAGAGCTGTGTGCATCTCCCTCTGCATCACGTTTGATTTCAGGTGCAGTGCCTTTGCTTTATTCTACTTGAAGTAATAATTAATTTTTGACAAGAGAGGACCATTAAATTTATAGATATATATATATATATATACACAGAACTATTGGATTGCTGGGTGGACTGTGGCACTGCAGCTGCAGAAGTTATGCTGTCACTTTTTTTCCTCTTCAGGTGCAGATTCCACCCACTCCCAGCCTGCCCTGCAGGTGCATTTTAAGGTGAGACATTACCTTTGGAGAGGACACTTTCACATGGACAATAATTGGTGCTAGAGACGTCTTGATAAGCTGTGCAGGGTGATTTATGGTGTCTGCATCCAGGACAACCAGCTGTAAGGACCTTGCCAGCTCAAAGATCCTTTCAATCTCACTCTGCACTTCAGCTGGGGATGGAAAACAAAGCAGGTGAAGCCATTGAACCCCACAGCACCGAGATAAAAATATCATCACCCACTCACTTTCACAGAGTCTGGAGGGGAATTTATGACATTTCCATAAAATAACATATTACTCAGGGCATTGTAAAAATAAGTATTACCTTTGAGACAATTCTGCTGCCTGAAAACATGGATGTGCCTTATAGTATCAGTGTATTCAACATGGGGGACAATTAAATTTCTAGTAACACAAAACAGTGTTTTCCACATCTGCTAAATAGCTTAGGAGTCACAAGATGCTTTATGTCACACAGAAAGTGCCTGGATACTCCTTAAAACGTTTTTTTAATCTCAGATTGTAATTCCGATTTAACTTAAAGAAGGGCCTCTATGAAAAGCAGAACCGTGGCCTCCTAATTCTATCACCACAAAAAAATCACTTATGTCAAATAATTGACAGGGTGTTGTTTAAAAACACACCACGCACGTGCTACACATGAATTTCCACCTTTGTGCAAGAAATCATCATGGAATCATGTAATCACAGGATCATGGAGGTTGGGAAAGACCTCCAAGATCACCAAGTCCAAATAAGAATTCATCAGGCCACCGTATCCCACAGCAGTTGTGACTGTGGGGAGAGGGGGAAGAGCAGGAGTTTCCTGGCTGAACAGCACAATGAAGCTGTAGGTGCTCAACAGTGACCACAAAGCTGGTCCCAGGGTGGGGAGGGCCAGGTCTCCTTGGCGGGACAGGGGAAAGCTCTCTGGCCCCTTGTGATGTGCAGGGTCAGGAGCAGGAGCTGGGAGCCAACTCAGGATTAGGAGGTAAAACACTGTGGACACAGTCACACCTGCAGAACTGATGGCACCTGGGGAATGGCTGGGGCTGTGCCAGGGAGGGTTGGGTGGGATCTCAGGGAAAGGCCCTTCCCCCAGAGGGTGGTGGGCACTGCCCAGGCTCCCCAGGGCAGGGTTGGGTGGGATCTCAGGGAAAGGCCCTTCCCCCAGAGGGTGGTGGGCACTGCCCAGGCTCCCCAGGGCAGTGGGCACAGCCCCGAGGCTGCCAGAGCTCCAGGAGGGTTTGGTTGATGGGACAGGGGGGATTGCTGGGGTGTCTGTGCAGGGCCAGGGGTTGGACTGACAATCCCTGGGGGTCCCTTCCATGATTCCATGATGCTGAGGGCTGACATGGTGTCACTGCCCCCCGTGTGGGGCCAGGCTCAGAACTCTGTGCCAGTGCCTTACCCAGGCTGGATCTGGTGTTGGAGCGCTCAATTATTGCCCTCTTGCTGGGGTTGTTGAGCACAGACCTCTTGGCCAGGGAAATGTCAGCTGTCACTCTGGTTATTGATATCCTGGGAGGGAGAACAAGGACAGAGAGCAAGCCCAGCAGTCAGCTGTGCATGATTCCAGCCACATCCCATTCCAAAGAGCAAACACAGTAAAAGCCCAGGCAGACACGTTTCCCAGCTGGGTTATGTCATCACTACAGGACAGCTAATGGGAAGTGCTGTGCTAATGGGAAGGATTCCCCATTCCCTGAGCTATTGCACACTCTGGGATGTAGTTTCTACTCTTCTCCTTAGTGCATTAATTCACTTTTCCCCTCCCAACTCACTCATCTCCTACATGAACTCACACAGTGCCATAAAGAGGTTGGGAAAGACGAGTCTGACATGGGTGAACAGGAGAAAAAGAAGCTGAGCCACAGCTCCCTGCACTGCTTTAACCTGAGTCTAACTTTACTGCACCTCTCTAACCCAAGGAAGGTGATTTTTCACTTGATCTGTCAGTGGACTGACAAGACAAATTGTTATAAAACAAAGACCACACAATCCCTTCACATAAAATCCATTTAGGAGGCCTGGGATGAGCCAAAGAGCCATGAATAATGAAAAGGAAGCAAGCTGGGAATGCCCAGCAGCTTTTCCACAGAACCTGAGATTCGTGCAGCTCTGAGTGAATTCATCAGATGGAGGGTTAAAAAGTATCTTTCTAAATAATGCATAAACAAATCTATTGCCAGAAAATACAGCAGAGACCAAAAGTATAAATGAATTTAAAATGGAAATGGGAGAAATTAATGACTTTGTGGGTCTTTGGTTCAGTGGCCAGAAGAGGAGGTTGCAGTCACAAAGGAAGGAGCTGGCACAGCACAGGGAATTCAGAGGTGGGGAAGGAGCCAAGTCTCACTGAAGCCTTTTGAAAGGCTTTTCCTTGGACAGTCAGTTCCTTTCCTGGTAACACGGACCTGTCACAAAACTGCAGAAGAGATGGAAAGAGAGAAGTAGAAAAGGGAGGGAGGAGAAAGACCACAGAGCCATAAAAGTTGGCAGGAGGACCAAGAAGCAGCTTTTTTCTAAGTTACTCAGAGCAAAAATCAATGGTATCAGCTTGCTGGTGGCACTTAACTTTGCAGTGCTGAAATCCCATACTCCACCTGATCCAGCTGCCAATACTGCTAATGGAATTAGGATTCCCAGAAAATCACTTGAGCTGGGCAGCTCCACACAGGGCAGGAGAGGAGATACTGGGCACAGAAGGTGATCATTAAATGTTTTGTCTAAGCCCTTTATGCCTCAGTTCAGGTCCCCGAAATCCGTAACTTCTGCTCCAGCTCTTCTACACAGAGTTCTCCCTGTCCCAGTGCCCACAGTGTAGGGATTTCTAAACCTGACTCAGTGTTATATACTGCCTAGAACAGTCTAAGCTCCTTTTCCCAGCTGGAATATACTGAATTAACTGGGAATAAGGAAGGGCAGAACATTCCAAAGATGTAGCAGACACCTTCCCTGGGAAAGGGAAGAGATGCCACGGGCAAGGCTGTGCTCCTGGCAAAGAAATCCAAATTATCCTCCTCACAGCTCACCAGGAAATATTCTCTGTGCTCCAGCTGAAAATGAACCCTCCTTACAATTTTTGAAGCTCTTTTTTTCACTGTTTTATTTCTCAGCATTTCCTTCCTCAAACCCCCTTTCCTGGTATTTTTAGCTGCTTAGAGCAGGCAAAACAAAGTCTTTACTAAAGAACACTGAAGAGCTGATTTTCCCGAGGTGTTGGTAAGACATTGACACAGAACTGTTGTGTTAAAGCAAGAAATCCTCCCCCAGCCACAGCAGAAATGAAGGCAGGTGCACTTGCAGCAGCCCCTCAGTCGTGCCCCCCCCTGCAGGGGGGGCACGAGGGCAGTCACTCACTTTGGGACATGCATGAGAAATGGCAAGCAAACCACTGACACGTTAGTAACACACGGGCAGAGCAGCATGAGAAGGCCAGTGTTTCTCACCTCCCATCAAACCTGTGCTTCAGGAAGTCAAAGAGAGCTTTCTGCATCATGTCTGTCACCTTGGCAGAGAGAGGGGAGCGAGGTTGGACAGGGGGGATGGACAGCGGGAAAAGGAGGAAGAAGGACGGAAAAGGAAGGAAAGAGGTGAGTAGAAGGTAAGGACATGGCCAACAATCAATAGCTCTGATGGGCAGCAATCCTCTGGCTGCTCCTGGCCTGGCCTGCACTGAGCCCTCCTCACCCCCTGCCACAGCAGCCCATTCCCAAAGGCTTGTTCCCAAACGTGGCACAACCACATGGGATACTCAGGCTGAACAGACCACCGGGGGCTTTGTTCCTACAGTAACATTATTAACATTGGCTTCAAACTCCAGGTACAAGATTTATTTGCTGGGTGATTGTTCTCCCAGAGCACACTCTTCCCAGAGAGGCAGAAATGGGATGTTTCCACTGCTGTGCATGGTGAGACACCCAAGAACTGTCACCGCTGTAATCCCCATTATTGATCAGACTCCTTGTCCCTTTCAGGCCTGACAACTTTTATCTGCCAGGAG
This sequence comes from Scytalopus superciliaris, assembly GCA_013400415.1. Taxonomy (NCBI): domain Eukaryota; kingdom Metazoa; phylum Chordata; class Aves; order Passeriformes; family Rhinocryptidae; genus Scytalopus; species Scytalopus superciliaris. Next base: position 77,869 of record VXBX01000783.1, on the reverse strand, counting down.
CTCCATCAAAGCCCCCTCAGGCCTCTGACACTTTCCTTCTCTCCTTCAAACTGGTTCCTTTAGAATTTAGCCAGAAAAAACCACTCAAAGTGATTTCCCCACACAGGCTGCAAAGTGAGATCCAGCATTTCTGTTTGTAATTGAAATTAACACCCTGTGTTAACATTTATACACATTTACATGTTCAAGGTGTCGTGTTTATTTTCCTTTTAAAAAAGGGCAGAATGAAAATATTTGAATATTGAGTATTGCAATTATTAACAAACAGCCTCTCTCCCTCCAAATTCCAGAGGCAGACTGATCTGTGGTGCAGCCCAGATGGAATTTACTCCTGTCCCAGAACTTCACCATAAAATCCAAAGGCAGCAGAGCACACAAAGTTCCTGCTTTGCTGAGCTGCACCTTCACTGATTTCCACACAACCCCAGAGTAACAACCCTGCATTCTGCCAATGTTGTAATCCTCCAAAAGGAGCCATTCCAGCATGTTTAACGATATCCTAGAAAGGACTCCCAGCATTAATTAAGCTTAATGAAGTGCATCTTTGATTTTATGTTCATTCAGATCCTAGTTCAGCACAACACAGATGGGTAAGTTCACTAGGCTGCCTCTGCTCACTTGGCACGTGGGAAATGCTCCCTTGAATCTGCAGCAGCCCAGGACATGGGTGTCCTGGTTATCTGGCACCTCACCCTGCCCACTCCCATGTGGAACACCGGGGGGGCTCTCAGAAGGGCTAAGGGTTCTTTACAGATACACTGGAATACACTAACCAAGTGGGAAAAGAACAGCAAGGAAGGACCCTGAAAATGTTTTGCTAATTAAGTTCAAAGCACGTGCTGGTTTGACTAAAAGGTTGCATGTGTACAGGAGTGCAGCTCATTAGTTTGACTGCTCCAACTTTTCACTGTAGAAGACACACAGTCTCTTTTTCTGACTTGATTTAATCAAGAATAAGTGCACTGAAAAGAGTGGACATGCAGCTGCAGTACAGGTTGAAAGTAAAGCTCTTAGTGCTTATAGAACATTTTGGATAATTATTTGAGCTAAGATCACTTCAAATTACCATAAAACAGTTGCACTGGACCACACACTGAATTACAAAGGAAGATTACAGATAATAAAACATTAATTAATGGCAAGTACCTCGTAGCCTTTGAGTGATGGACCCACCAAGACAACAGGTCTCATTGAGGGCACTACGTCATATGGGGGAATATGTTCTGTCTAGAAGAAGAAAACAACCCTTCAGATCATTAATCAAACAAGCTCCATATAAAAATCCTGGGAATTACAGATCAGAATTAAGTAAGATGGAAACAGAAACACTACTTACCACTTTTTGTTTCTGTTTTGCTGGAAGACCAAAGAAAAACGTGGTTAAAACACACCCATGACAACAGAAATGCCTCTGTCCATGCACTGGGATTCCTCTCCCTCTGTCCATGCACTGGGATTCCTCTCCCTCTGTCCATGCACTGGGATTCCTCTCCCTCTGTCCATGCACTGGGATTCCTCTCCCTCTGTCCATGCACTGGGATTCCTCTCCCTCTGTCCATGCACTGGGATTCCTCTCCCTCTGTCCATGCACTGGGATTCCTCTCCCTCTGTCCATGCACTGGGATTCCTCTCCCTCTGTCCATGCACTGGGATTCCTCTCCCTCTGTCCATGCACTGGGATTCCTCTCCCTCTGTCCATGCACTGGGATTCCTCTCCCTCTGTCCATGCACTGGGATTCCTCTCCCTCTGTCCATGCACTGGGATTCCTCTCCCTCTGTCCATGCACTGGGATTCCTCTCCCTCTGTCCATGCACTGGGATTCCTCTCCCTCTGTCCATGCACTGGGATTCCTCTCCCTCTGTCCATGCACTGGGATTCCTCTCCCTCTGTCCATGCACTGGGATTCCTCTCCCTCTGTCCATGCACTGGGATTCCTCTCCCTCTGTCCATGCACTGGGATTCCTCTCCCTCTGTCCATGCACTGGGATTCCTCTCCCTCTGTCCATGCACTGGGATTCCTCTCCCTCTGTCCATGCACTGGGATTCCTCTCCCTCTGTCCATGCACTGGGATTCCTCTCTCTCTGGCCCCCCTGTCCATTCTGGAGCAGCTGCCACTGTTCCCCAGGGCTTTTCCCAGCCCCTCACCAACTCCTGCATGGCCAGAGAGATGTTCTCCTCCCCCCACACACAAACACCTCGCTGTTGAACTCTTACAACTCAGCTAAGGGGCAACCCTTCATTCCTCACGTGTGGTTTTGAGAACAGAGTAAGGAGAGCTCCCTTAAGTGCCATCCTGTCTCACCTGTGGCAGTGGGTGTGGCTCGAAATGTGCCAGAAACCATTTCTCCAAGGCTTGAAGAAGAATTCCCACTGGATTTCCTACGGTAGCAAAAAGAGCCCCATTAAGACACCCAGAAATGCAGATGTGGGAGGTTTTGGGGAGAAACTGCCCCAGGAGGAATCCCAAGGTCACACAGATTTATGTGTCTCTGCCTAACAAAGGTGCTCAAAAATAAACAGTTTATTTTAAATATATCATTACATGTAACTTTGAGTTTTATGATACAAATGCAGGAGTGTCTCACTGAACCAGATAATCTTTTCCCTGTCCACAGAGACCCTCTGAGGTTATTTCAAAAGTTATAAAAGCAATTTGGAAGAAGCAAAATAGATGCTGTCTAACCATTCTGAAAACATTCCCCAGGTTCACCTCCCAAACCTGCAACCAAGTTTGTGTTTTCCCAGGGATTTGCTGGTTGGAGACACAGAAAGCTCAGGATGGAAGATGAAAGATAAAGCAACTTGAATGACAGAGCTCATCTTATAAAGTTTAAAAAGTCTGGCTTGGGCTGAAATGGAAAGAATGGGGAGGGAAAAAAAGGAAGAAAAAAGCCACAACCTTAAAAGAAGCTGGGAAAAAAATGTGGGAGTCTTTGAGCCCCAAGCTGACTTTCAGCCCTGGAGAGACAAAACTGTCAGTGCTGTCACTGCCCCTCCTACCAAGTGCTGCCCTTCCCCAGTCAAACCCACTGCTCAGCTCCCCCCCAGTGTCTGGGTGTGTTCTCTGCAAACAGGGATCTGCAGCGGGAATCCCAAACCCAACCCCGGGCAGGCTCTGCAGTCGGGCAGCTCTCGGTGACCCCTGGGAATGCTGCCTGGAGCCAGCCCCGGCCCCGCTGCTGCCCAGGGCTCAGCCCCTCACCCTCCATGGAAGCGGCCCCGCTTCTGCTCCTGCTGGATGCGGATGTTCTCCAGGCGCAGCGGGCTCGGGATGAAGCCGATCTCGCAGCCCTCCTTCACCAGCCTCCCTATCCACCAGTCGTTGTTGTATTTCTGCAACACAGAAGGGCACAGTTCCCAGCGCCCCCGGGGCCCAAACCCCACTGTCTGTTACCCACAAAGCCCATGGGGGGTAAGGACAGCAGGCTCAGACCCCAGCCCGAGTGCCCGACAGCCTGTGGGGCCGAGGGGGCTCAGGCAGGGCTGGCAGGGCAGGGTGTCCTTTGCGGCTGGCACTGGGAACTGGGTGATCCCTGAGCTGCCCCAACACAGCCTGCTGGGACCTCTCCTCTGGTGTCACCAACCCAGGTGCCAAGAGTGATCCCAGAGTTGTTAAGGTTGGAAAAGCCCCCCCCAGCCCATGGAGCCCACCCTGTCCCCCAGCCCAGAGCTCTGAGTGCCACGGCCAGTCCTGCCTTGGGCACCTCCAGGGCTGGCTGGGCACTCCAAACCTCCCTGGGCAGCCCCTGCCAATGCCTGACCACCCTTTCCAGGCACAAATTCCCCCTCACATCCCCCCTGCCCCCGCTCTGGCCCAGCTTGAGGCTTTTTCCTCTTGTCCTGCCACTTTTTGACTTAAGGCTGATGTAATGAGAAGAACCCATTTCTGGAGAGCTGAGGCCACCCAACTATTTCCCAGCAGCCATATAAAGCAGTCAGACCTAAAAATAACACCTTCACATCCCCATCAAAACCATCAATGTTGGTTCCCTGTCATATTTAATGGTCTACACTGAAGATCCCCAGCACTGCTTCCACTTTCTTTGCCTCCTTCCCAGCTCTGGATGTTATTAACATGTTCATCCCTTTGCCAGAACCGTGACAGATGAAGAAAAATTCACCTTAAGGAAGAAACTTTTAATAAATACCTGAAAGTAGAACCTTTAATTTTATCATTAGCTTTTGGTAACTTAGATTCTTCTGCATTGAAAGACTGGCCTTAACCTTAATGATGGAAAGATTAAAGCAGTATCCTAGTGGATCTGGTAGTGGAAAAGGATTTATTTGTTGTAGCTGCTGCCAGCAGAGCTTTTGAAGAAAAATATCTGAAAACCTTCTCCTCTGTTATGCTTCATTAGGCACCTCAGTGCTCCAAAGAAACATTGCTTTTCACAGCTGCCTTTGGAGTCATTAAGGGCAGCACGAGTGGAGGGGTTTGTTTGCCTGCCTGGAGGAAGGAGCTCTCAGAGAGATCTCTCCTAACAATGAGCCCTGCTCCGGGCTCCGTGTTTTCCTGCAGGAACACAGAAATGCCGTGTCCCTGCTGTCAAGGTACAGCAGTGCCTGCTGATCACTCTGAAACACGGAGCCTCAGCGTCCCTGAGAAAGAAATGAGCTTTTTTATTAACCCCACACACAGACAATCACCCTAACCCACACACACGTCCCAGTTAACACACACAGCTCAGGGAAGGGCAGTCCTCAGACCCTCACCTTGGAAACCTGTCCTCTTTCTACAGGTGTTCTTTATGCAGGAGGCTCATTATTTTCTCCTCCTAACTCTTTCAGGGTCTGTTCCTCATGCTGAAGAACAAGGTCAGCATCAAAGCTTACTTTTAAGTGTGTTAAGCCAACAGAGCTGTTTGGAGTCTGCAAACCAGACAACACCTCAGGATCCAGCATTCTGCTGCTGCAGATCAGTGAGCTGGGGGGCTGGGCACTCCCCACCCCTGGCAGTGTCCAAGGACAGGTTGGACGGGGCTTGGAGCAACCTGGGATAGTGGGAGGTGTCCCTGCCCATGGCAGGGGGTGGGATGGGACGGGATGGGCTTTAAGGTTCCTTCCAACCCAAACTACTCTGGGATTCTATGAAATCAATCCACAGGTCTTACCACTGTAAAATCTGAGTCCTGTGGGCATTCCCTGCTTTACTTTGGTTCTAAATTATAGCCTGAACATGGGAATCCTTCTTCCATGAGCAGGTCATGGACCTCTGAGTGATGCCTCAAACATGGGATCAGAATCAGTCCCTCTGGAGAGGGACTGGGGACAAGGCATGGAGGGACAGGACACAGGGAATGGCTTCCCACTGCCAGAAGGCAGGGAGAGATGGGATATTGGGAAGGAATTGGTGGCTGGGAGGGTGGGCAGGCCCTGGCACAGGTTGGGCAGAGAAGCTGTGGCTGCCCCTGGATCAATCCCTGGCAGTGTCCAAGGGCAGGTTGGATGGGGCTTGGAGCACCCTGGGCTGGTGGGAGGTGTCCCTGCCCATGGCTGGGGGTGGCACTGGGTGGGCCTTCCAACCCAAACCATCCCAGGATTCTGTGGAATATCTGCACCATACAAAAGCTGGGGATGCAGCACGAACATGGGACTTATCTGCATGAGGTCATTCCCTCCCATATGTTGCTCAGCGTGTGGGAGGCCCACACTCCCTCCCATTGGCTGCCAGGCCCATGATTCCTTCTGCTTTGTCAGGAATTGTTGCCACTTCATCTTTTAAGTAAGCACATAATGTATAGTCTTGGAGACAGATGAGACATACAGGACACATCCTCAAAATAGCAGCTCCTCAGTCCTACTGTTCCACCCTGGCACAGGGAGACCTTCCTTTGTAACCAGTTTATTCCAAAATCTGGAGCCATTGTTGCAGTCCAAGCAGGCCCTGCCAGATCACTGAAAAACAAGCTCCACAGAGCCTTTTTCCGGCATGGGGAACCATTCCCAAAATCCCACTGAGTTAGAGCCACGGCTCCAGGCAAGCTGAAGGTCTCAGTGATAACAAAGCAAACATGTGAAACCCTCGGCAGAGCTGACAAACACCACTAAGCCAGATGGTTTACAGCTTAGTGACAACGTGATCCTGGGTATTTAGACCTTGGAAGACAACTCAGGGAACGCCAAGACATGGATTTGGGACACTTGTCTGGAAGGATGTACAGGCAGAGTGGTAAGGGCTTAGCACGTTCAACTCGATCTGAGCCCTGACAACAAATGCGGCCGCGGCCAAGGAAAGCCAGGATCAAGAACCGGCTCAAGGGATTCCTGAGCATGAGTCCCTCCCAGGGAGAGAGGATGTGCAGCAGTTCCCTGTCCCAGCCCCACTGTGTGCCTCTGGAGGGGCAGAGGCAGGTGCTCTCCCCCTGAGCAGGCTCAGTCTGAGGGAGATCAGCGCTCTGAAGCGATGACGAGCACACGCTCAAAGAAAGAGGCAGCTGAGCACTGAACACCCTAAAATAACCCCGGAATGCAGAGATGAAAAGTGCTTCTGCAAGCCCCTGTATCAATCTACAGCACAACAGGGGGTTATGCAAATCTGGAGGGCTCAATTCAGATAAAAAATTGCAGAAATATGCTCAGCATGCAATAAAATGCAATTTTCTCTACCAAAGCCATACTTAGGGCCCATTTATTCCAATTTTTCCCCTTATTTTTGTATCTGTCCTCTTCAGTGTTTTCTAAATGTGTTATTCTAAGGCTTCTTTTCTTCTTTACAAGCCCATCTGGTGCTTTATGAAGACCTGGTGTGAGCTGGTGCTACTCCACTCTGTGATCCCTGGAATCCCTTTGTGCCACATGGACCCTGATCCGTCACAAAGTTCACCTGGGGGAAGGAATTCAAACCCACCATGCTGAAGGGTATTATTTCCTTCCTGTGCCATGAAACTCCAACAAGTTGGTAACATCAAGTGTTCTGAGAGCCAGGATAACCACCCCAGGGTGCTGGAACTCTACTGAAGGAGCACCTCATCCTCACTGGATGTGCCGTGCTCTCCTGCCTGCTCCCAGCCCTTGGATCTCGTGTGAATCCACTGTGGCTCAGCCTGACTGTTCAATCAAGGATTCCCTTTTCCTAGTTCTTGGGTTTACCTCTTTAATGTGTAGGAAGTCCTTGGCATCAAAGGAGATGGCAGTGCTTGGGACAGGAACATCTTCATCCAGAGCTCCACAGTAACTCACGTTGGTCTTGACAGCAAATGCTACTGGTTTGGACTAGAGAGAAACATCACAACCAGTGGAAACTTTTCTCAGCCAACAACTGTACCAAATTGCAAAAAATGTAGCAGAGGATGTTGCCAGAACACACCTTGGCCCTCTCAAGCTGGATAGCTGCTTGCTGCTCCCTTTCCTGGCGGATTGCTTCCCTGTCTTCTTCCAGAGAGACATCAGAGTCCGACGGTCTGCTCGTGTACGAATCTGCTGAGCCCTGAAAGGAGAGCCAGGTCACTAACAAAGCACAGGTAGCAAACAGAAATCCCAGGCAAATTCAAAGAACATTTCCAAAATCCTTGCTTCTTCATTTCTTTGAGTGGGTTTTACAAAACCTGCAGGATTTAGCGGAGAAATAACCTGGCTTTGCTCATCAGGTGCACTGAGGCAAAAATCCCAAGAAAAACCTCTCTCCTTCGCTTTCTTACTGACCCAGTGAAACCCAGCTCAGTTGCAGACACTGCCCAGAAGTCTTTATAATACTCAAATCCTGTTTGACAACCTCAGACTCAGGATAGTCAAGGGTTAGGTCACATCAAATGCAATTAAGGTATTGTAAGGCTCGGTTTGAATCATCCCTCCCCGTGAATACACTCCTTTGTGTGAGTGCTTTGCTCCCACTCACACTGAGCTTTGTTCTGGGCTTCCAGAGGGAAACAGTGGCAAAAATGACATTATCAAAAGCTACTCAGCAGTGCAACACCAAGGCTCTCTATTGGTATGACATGAAAACAGCACATACAACAGCCCAGAGCAACAGCCCGGAAGGGAGGACAGAAGGGGCTGCCACGCTTGGGTTTTTTGCCTGGGACATTATTCAGGACACCTGGAAGCCCCTGGAGTGGGCAGTGGCTCCTCTCTTCTCTGTACAGACCAGCCTGATTCCAGCATCCTACACTCCTGACCTCAGTGGGAACACAGGGCTTTAACCTTGTAAGGGGGGGGGATGTTGTTGGCTCCTGGTGAATCCAACACAGAGCTGCAAAACCTGTAGCTCCACACCTGTCCCCAAAGAGCCATTCTGCACCACTCTGTCCTTCTTTTTTCCTCCCTTACACTGATGTGTATCCTGCAGCACAGGGACACAGGTTAGTGCCAACATTCTTACTCTCCATGTAAAATATTCTTAAACACTGCTGTGGATCCATGTCCATTGTGAATCCAGACCCACTGATGTGAATCCATATCCATCAGAAGATTCCTGGCTCATCACTGATGAGCACGTGCTCTCCTCATTCCCTGCTCCTAACCTGGCCTGTCCCTGGGGAGGACAGATCTCCTTAGGCCAAGAACAGGATTTGCCTGACAGGAGAGAACTCACAGCTGTGATTTTGATCCTGCTCTTCCTTCTGCTTCCTTTGGGATGTAGCAGAGAGCAGGGAACTCTGCAGCCACAGCACCCCTCACGCTGCTCAGGGGCTCACAGTCCTTCCCTCTCCCCATCCTGCTTGGTACAGAGACATAAAAACATTTCCTTTCCTTTTCCATCCTACAACTCCATCCAGGGGAAGGCTGAATTTATACATTCAAATATTCTAGTCCTAGATTTATAGCTGAAAGCAATGAAAAAAAATAGAAAACAAACAAAAAAACAACCACCCCCACCACCAACCAGGAGCTGCAAAACCAGACCAGCTCTGGGGTAAAGAACAGCTTATCATTTATTTGTCCAGCAAACACTCTGAAGATACTTTTGTACCTGCTTTACACAAGCTGACCCTCACATTTTTTATTTAGAGAAAACTAAGCTTCAAGAGCAGCAGAAAGGAAGCAGGAAGAGTAACCACATACTCTAAATAATAAATCAAAAGGCATAATAAGAAATACAAGTAATATACTGCAGAAGGAATGGCCCTCTCTCCAAGTTTGAGTCTCACCTGGAGTAATACACTGCAGCAGGAAGGCACCACCCCGTGGGGTGCCTGAGCTTGTAACAGGGCCACCCCTGGTGCCACTGAGAGCAGCAGACACTGGTCCCCACCCACAGCTCCCTGACCACACCATTCCCCCCCACATTTTCTGGGTTCTGCAAAGTGCACGAGAACAGGGCCCAGAGCCCCCTGCCAGGACAGGGAACAGCACTGCCCGTGTGTGTGGATGGCAGGGATCATCTGTGGGGCAATGGGGAACAAAACATGCACAGCCCTGTATCTATCCCAGGATCCCTGAGGCTGGAAAAGCCCCCCCAGCCCAGGAGCCCACCCTGTGCCCGATGCCCACCTTCTTNGGCACTGCCCTGGGCTGGGACACACTGGGGCTGGCACAGCCCAGGGGCCACTGGCCTCCTGCCCACCTGGGCACACCTGAGCTGTGTATTTATTCCAGGCCCCTGATGGGATTCAGCGTATCTCCATAAGGGAATGTAGCAGGGACAGACCCCTGTGCTGGACACACAGTGCCCACCCTGGCTCTCACTGGTGCGTGTGTGTGAGCACTGACTTCCTTAAGGCTGTCAGAACAAACCAGTCCTACCCGAAGCAGCTGATCCTGCAGGGCCACCCCCGGCTGCTGTGCCAGGCTCAGCACTGCCTGTGTGCCAAGTGAGCCCCGTTGGTACAGTCAGAGCCGCATGATCCCCCTCTCCCGAGCTGTGCCAAACAGCAAGTGGCTTATCTGGAAGATGCAGCCCCAGGACTGTGACTCACACGATGCTGAACTGCAGCACCACGCTGAAAATAAGGCACCGTTCTGCAAATAGCAAGAGGGGCAGGAAAGCAGCCTGGCTTGTATGGAATTTTTGGTTCTGTCTGCAGTACTTCATTTAGGATCCGAATATTGCCAGAAATATTGTGCAATACTGACAGAATATTGTGCAACAAGCCAACACAAACACTGCTGTCTGCTCAGCACCAAGTGCAGCGATTTCTGCTCTGACAGCTCCCACTTGCTGAAACTGCAATAGGGAAGTGAGAGGAAAAGAAAGAGGGAAGAAGTCATTCCCCAACTTTCCATAAACCAAAATGTTACTCGAGGCAGAGTTTCTGCCTGGAAAGGGTGGTGAGGCCTTGGCAGGGGCTGCCCAGGGGGGTTTGGAGTGCCCAGCCCTGGAGGTGCCCAAGGCAGGACTGGCTGTGGCACTCAGAGCTCTGGGCTGGGGGACAAGCGTGGGCTCCATGGGCTGGGAGGGCTTTTCCAGCCTCAGGGATTCTGGGATCCTGTAAAAAGACCCTTTAACGTCTTTATTTTCATTTTCACACTTGCACATAATATTCCAGGACTCATTATCACTCTGTTACCCAGCCTTAATCACAACCCCCTGGGAGTCAGAGCAACTTTGTCAAGTGGGGGATCAGTAAGTTCAAGTGACACCAGGTTTGACAATTTGAAGGAAACAGGCTTTGCTGGATAATTATATTATCCAAGGCAATGAAAGGCTTTCACAGCCTTTATACTTCAGGCTTCTGTGAATTCATTCTCCATGCAATTTATTATTTATTTTCTCCCTCGTTCCTTTTCCTCTCTCATCAATTAGTGCAATTCAGCTCTGATAGAAACAGGGAGGTTTGAAGCAATCCCAAAACCACCAGGGAACAGGGTAAAGCAGAAGGAACAGTGGGTCTTATTCTCTTGCTCACTGCCTGGTCTGCTGCAAGATGTGTGCTGAGGTGGAAAGGGGAACTCAATATTCCAATGCTGGGATGGCCCAGCATTTCTGGGAGGAAAAGGTGACGTGAATCCTCTTGCTGGACATTGCAGGCAACAGTCCAGCCTTCCTGCTCACTGAGGGAATTATCAACCCTGAGCTGTTAAGGCTCCAAAATAGAGACTTTCTGAGCTTGCAGATGGTTTTTCCCCAAGTGCCACGAGCACACAGTTCTGAATTGCTCTGCCCATGCCCAGCCTGGAATGCTCTGTCACACAGCACAGCAATCCACTGGCAGCTCCCATCAGCCAGAGGACATGCAGCCTCTTTGGGAAAGATTCAGGGTGTGCAGGGCCCACCACAGCCCAGCCAGCCCTTGGGAGAACATCCCTGCTCACACAGAGCTCCTGCCCTAGCCACTAAACAAGCCACCAGGGCAGCAGTGCCTAATTGGAGCATCCTCCTCTCCCAGGCAGACTAGCCAGGGGCGCTTGGAGCACATCCCTCCCTCCAGGGATGTGCAGCCATCGGGCACACATGGCAATCCCTGTGCCTCATCGGGCAGCCGTGCCCCTGGAGAGGAAGGGATCTGTGCCCAGACACACACGTTGTGTTCAGCTGAGCACATGAGAAATGTCTCTGCAGTGGCAGAGTTCACTCGGAAACCCACTTCTCAAATGACAAAGGATGGGAACTGGCAGCACTCCTCGAGGCAGCCAATTATCTGGAATGGTTTGCTGGAGTTTGGACAATACCCGAGCTGGGGGCAGGGACACCTTCCACTAGCCCAGGTTACTCCAGCCTGCCCTGGGACACTGCCAGGGATCCAGGGGCAGCCACAGCTTCTCTGCCCAACCTGTGCCAGGGCCAGCCACCAATCCCTTCCCAATATCCCCCCCATCCCTGCCCTCTGGCAGTGGGAAGCCATTCCCTGTGTCCTGTCCCTCCCTGCCCTGTCCCCAGTCCCTCCCCAGCTCTCCTGGAGCCCCTTCAGGCCCTGGGAGGGGCTCTCAGGTGTCCCTGGAGCCTTCCCTTCTCCAGGGGAACACCCCAAACTCTCTTAGCCTTTCAGGACATATATTTAGGGAGAATGACTTACTGAAGTTCCATTGTGATACAGGTCTTTAAACTGCTTATATACAAAACTTCTGAATTTGGCATGGATGGAAATAAGGAGAGAAGGCTCTTTTTTACTACCAGAACAGCACAGAAAGATACAAGGTCAATATAACTCTGTCAGAGAGGTGTCTGCTTTTATGTGCCATATAACACAAGGTTTTTGGCAACTCAAGAATTATTTATTGTTATTATTACTACTATCATCTTTTCCTTCTGTGCTTTGCCACTACTTTCCCTTTGCAGCCACAACCCGCAGAGCACAGCTCTGTCCCTGCGTGGGGCTGAGGCAGGAAAACTGATGCCATTACAGCAGGAAGGTTCCCCTGCCCCATCCTGCCCCTGCCTTTCTCCCCAGCCACATCCCTCAGGAACCAGAGGCACAAGCTGGGAAGATCCCGAGCGCCCTCAGCCCCTCAGCCCGTGGGGAGAATCGAGGCCACGGCCCTCCCTCACGGGTTGCCAGACACCTGACAGAGCTCCTGACAAAGCACAGGGCACAACGGGCAGGCACAGGGGTGGCTGCAGGGCCATATGCTGCCATATGCCAGGGATGGGTCAGAAACCATTGCAAAAACCCCCACAGGAGACTCTTCCCCGGGGATGCAGCTCATGAACACGAACCATCTCAGTGGTGGGGTTGTGCCAGAGCAGGTTTAACCCCCAGGTTAGTGCTGTGAGCCTGCCATGGGGATGGCTGGTACAGACAACGAGCACTAACTCCTCTGGATGTGGGGACAAAGAGCAAAGCTTGAGCCCTGGAGAAAAACCCCATTTTAAATACCTGTTGCCAGCACAGGGTGGGGCTGCAGCGAATTACGGGGCAGGTGAGGATTGAGAGGCAAACCCAAAGCAGTGGGGAGCTCCCAGGGTGGTGTGGGAACATTGCTGGGCTGCAGTGGAAGCTGGGCCAGCAAAATCCCGCAGAGGGGCCTATCCCGAGGGCTGGAGTGAGCCCTCCGTGGGAGCTCCAGGCAGCAGGAAACCAAAGGGGTTATTCCACCAGCAGAACAGCCCGTATTCTGCTTTCAACTTTCTCCAGAATTATTAATACCCCCCTTGAACTACAAAACCCACTACTGCAATGTTAAATATCAAAGTCCAGCAGCAAAGTGGTTCAGTAGGACTTTTCCACAGATTCCCATGTAGGGAACACTGTGAATGTGGCACTGCAAGTCCAAACAGGACAAGGTTCAGTTCCCAAGCGAATGATTTTCCTGCTGAATCCCCAACACACACAAACCAGCTGCAGAACCACTTGGCACTGAGTTGTGATTGCAGAATGAAATGCTCAGCAATTATTTCCTTCTATATGTTTGGTAAATTTATTTAAGACAACTCATTAGGTGTCTCAGCAATTTGGAAATTACTAGGTAGTCAGAACATGTTTTTTTCTTTGTGAATACTAATTATTAGAAACTAGGGCAACTGTTCTAACATTTCATGGTCTCTTTTTTACCCTGGATTTCAAATCTTGCAGTCATATCTCCTTCCTCCAGCTGCCTTCAGTTCAGCACAGATTGTGTTTCTACATTTAAGAAACAGAGTTTAAAAAAAATACTAGTAATATATATGTATTTACTGCCAAAATACTCCATCTTTTTTGGTACTGTTCAAATGAACATGCGAGACACAAGATTTTACCTGACAATAACTGCATGAAGCCCGAGGTGGTGCTTACACAATCAGCTATTCTGAACTCTTCCTTTTCACATGTTAAGCACTCAGATCTTCCCACACACAGTCACACCCCTTTTCCACAGTCTCTGAGCAGAGAAAGGTGAGGATCACAGCCAGAGCCATGGCTGCAGGCTCACATGGTTTTCACCCAAAAATGGGTTTGAACCACAAAACATGAACAACACACAAACCTTTCAAACTCCATTTTTTTTTTTGTTTTGTTCAGCCACAAAAGAGCAAAGATCTGGGAATGTTCTGATCTGTGCTTTATCCCAACTGCTCACAGTGAGACCTGGGACTGAATCAACACCTGAACAGCTCCAGCCTGAATTTTGCTTCAGTCTCTGCAGCTGGTCCCTCTTTTTCAGGAAAGCTATTCAGAAGGCCCAGGAGAGAGAAGAAAGGTGTTATTTTTTCTGTCATAAAAAGCAGCAAACTAAAGCTGCAACAGTACAGAGACACTTTCTAATTGCTTCAGCTCTTGAAAGCTTTGAATGATCTTCCCAAGGCTCTGGGGAAGCTGCTCTTGGGTTTGATGACACCTGGTAATAAAAGTGCACCTGGGACCCTAAATGAGCTCTCCTGAGAGCACGGAGCTCTGCCTCTGTTCCCCGAGTCAAGAATGTTCCATAACTCTTCAGGAAAAAAAAATAAATTACAAATACTGCCCCCAATCTAAACTCAATCATGCTGCCAGCTCCACAGGCATCTGTGTTACCATATGTGGTCTGCCACAGCATTCCCTCAGACACGCAGCGGAAAGGCTGCAGCCAGGAAGTCCTGGAATAATGTGGTATATTCCTAAATCACCCTCAAATCACCTCCCTGTGCTGGCTGGGATGAAATGTTCCTGCTGAAACGGGTGGGTCACCTTCCTTTTTTTAACATCACACCTCCATCTAGGATCCTTGTTCCAGCAACACGGACATCTAACTTGGGATCTGCAAGAGGATGAGCTCCCACTTCTCTCGCTTCGCTCTGTTCAACTTCATCCCAACTTCCCTTTTCTTTTCATCCAGCTTACCTTGGTTTTCTCCCTGGTGTTACCATGGCACCTTTGGGAATGCTGGGCTGCCCTGTGCCAGCCTGTGCCCCGTCCTGGGATTGCTCTCAGGTATCACGGGCTCATCAAAGAACCCTGGAATGGTTTGGGTTGGAAGGGACCCCAAATCCCAGCCAGTGCCACCCCCTGCCATGGGCAGGGACACCTCCCACCAGCCCAGGTTGCTCCAAGCCCTGTCCAGCCTGGCCTGGGACACTCCCAGGGATCCAGGGGCAACCACAGCTTCTCGGGGAATTCCATCCCAGCCGCTCCTCACCCACCCAGCCAGCAATTCCTTCCCAGTATCCCACCTATCCTTGCCCTCTGGCAGTGGGAAGTCATTCCCTGTGTCCTGTCCCTCCATGCCTTGTCCCCAGTCCCTCTCCCCCATTTTTACAATCCCCCTTTAGGCACTGGAAGGCCTCAGTGAGGTGACTCCAAAGCCTCCTCTTCTCCAGGCTGGACAAAGGAAAAATCCAAGGGCTCAGACCTAACACTTGAGTTTATTTTCCTGGAGGACTGTTCAGCAGCACCCATTCACTGCCTCAAACGACTTTTTCCACCTTCCCCAAAACCCAACACACCTCTCCTTGGGTTGCAGACACACATGGAACACTGCACCCCCAAAGCAGGAAGGAATGTGCAACACAATAATTTTCAGGGCATCATAAATGTGAGGAAAGAAGTGGAATTTTCCTCAGTGTCGAGAAGACTGTCACCACCTGCCTGTTTTCCCTGTGTGCTCTTCCTAGTTCCAACAGCTAATTTAAAGAACATACGTATTTTTAAAGACTTTTATTATTAGTGTCCTGATTTTCTTCTAGTGTGGTGTCACCACTTCCCACACCGCCAGGCTCTACACCACTAAAATAACCCGAGTATTTCCTTTTCGTTTTGAAACACCACAGAGCCACAGAAGCAGAGCTCCATCTCGCCCAGAATGACAGGAAAACCACTTTGTTTAACCCCCCACCCCGTGCAGTGAGTGGCACAGAGCTGGGCCGTGCTGGGAGGGCACTGTTGGAATGAACTTCCCACTGCTTCATTTAAGCCAAGCCACTGATGGAGTCTGGGCTTAGCTTGGGTCTGTTGTGTTGTGCTTTTAATCAGCTTCTTCCTTCCAAAAGCTTCCAAACCAGGAGGTTTAGGAACAGCTTTAAACACAGATAAATGAGCCTTACAAATGGAGCATTTAATTTCATTATTTTTTACATTTTCTACTCATTTTCTTTTTTTTTTCAGGGAGCTGCCATGACCTTGGATTATTTTTCTTGCAGCAAATTCTGAACTCACCCGATGCTGAACCTACAATAAGCTCCTATGGACTGCTAGAAATACCTTGGTAAGAAAAAGCCCTAATTTTCCAAGTACTTCTCCCACTGTAAATAGCAACTCCTTCCCCCAAAGCCCTGCAATGTAAAAACTCGCCGTGCTGGGAGCGAAACCCAAGTGAAAGCACATCCTGCCGTCACCTGCTGAGGGCAATGTTTGAGAGACACTTTGTGGCACGTAATTGCTGTAATCAATGGCATCCAAGGACTTCCCGGGACCTCAAGGTTGTCGCAGGCTGTACTTGGCTGGGAATTCACGGGGACAGGGCTGGGAATTCGGCGGGCCCAATTACAGCAGGCGTGCCCTGATCCCGCAGCTCTGAGAGCGCTGCTGAGCGCCAAACAAATTAGGGGGGTTTATCACAACTGCATACACGGGAGGGGAAAAATCCCCACTGACAATATTTGTTGTCCCTGTGCCTGTCCCTGCCCGGGTATTAGTCCACATGTTGAAAACACACCGGTGTGTTTTGAGAGGTACTTGTTGTTATCGGGTATTTCCAGGTGGTTCGTAAGAAGGACAAAAAGCACAGGACAAGCAGCCAACCAACCCACACTTCTTTTGGGAAATGAGCAGCAGGAACAAACAAATAGCAAAGATTTTTTAAAAGGAACTTGGGATGCCACTGGCTAAATGGTCTCTCCAAATATTCCCTGTAGGGATAAATGGGAAGGGAGTAAGTTAAGCCAGGTAGGAATGGAAATCCAGGAGGAGAGAGCAGCAGAACCTTAGGCTACAGCTCAACCCCAGACACTGTAAATATTTTTATACATAGCACAGTCTGAACTTCTTTTCCCAAATTCCTATGAATACCATGAGCTTATGCCAGATTATTTCCATTTTACACAGTACAGCAGTATTTGACTGTATTTGAGTACATCAAGGCCAGGCTGGACGGGGCTTGGAGCAACCTGGGATAGTGGGAGGTGTCCCTGCCCATGGCAGGGGGTGGGATGGGATGGGCTTTAAGGCCCCTTCCCCCCCAAACCAGTCTGGGATTCCATGAGTGACAATAATTTAGAGATAAATATTAGAAATTCAAAGACTTTTTTTTTTTTAATAACTGCCTCCAAAATGGATTCTTAATTAAACATCTTAGGAGAAACAACAGTTTAATATTCCTTCTTACTAGCATCCAACAAGCACTCCAATCAAGAAAAATTCCTTTAGGAATCACTGTCACACACACAACGCCTTAGACTTGGCATAAACAATAAGTGAGACAGACCCCGATGGTCCCATCCTGTGCAAAAAGCTCCTTCTCCATCACAATTGTCACATGCACCAGTAAACACAAATCTACAGAAGCAAACAGGACAACTCTAAGCACCTGGATATTGTTCTTTGCTGAAAGAAGCGAGAAAAAATGCCTTGTCAGGAGTGGAATCTGTCAAAAGCTTGACAAGATTTAAATCCCTTATTTGGGCCTGAAGCTTTGCCATGATTTTGGGATACTGCAGAAGAGGTGCATCTGTTGCAAAGCAAACGCCACTGCTGCCAAAGGTCCTGCTGGTGCCCTGCAAATCTGCACCGAAACACAACCAAAAAGGCAGGGAATGGGGATGATGAATGAAGTCAGAGCCTGGTCAAAGGTACAGAAGAATACCCAGCAGGAAAACACTCAAAGATGAGCAACCAGAACATGGAAGTCACCAGTAAGAAACTCAGGCCCCAAAATGGAAATGGTGGCTCCTCCCAACCACCCCGATGCTGATGCTACCCCTGGATAGGAAACTGTCCCACTGAGGTCAGATATAAAAACCATGCCTTGCACTTCTGAAGAGAGAGAAGGATGAGGGAAAGGATGTAAATCAAAAGCCAGGCAGCAGAACTTCAGGAACGCCCCAAACTCCCTTTCTGCCCTGGGCTAACCAGAGCAAAACCCCCAGCACTCCATTCTCGAGCAGACAAACCCTCCCCCTGCACTGCAGCTCCTCGAACAGAATATTCCAACGTGGTGATGACACGATCCAAACACACACTGAACACCAGCCCTATTCCCCTCCTGTCATGGAGGAGATTTGGGATGAACACAGGCACGGGTTATGTAAGTACCAGTGCATGCCTGGCACCCCCGGACACATCACCTCGGGATCTCCATGCTCTGCAATGATTCCCTCCAAGCCCCCGTGCCCAGCGTTGCCGGCAGGAAGGAGAGGCTTGGATTAAGCTCACATTTCCCCTAGTGCATTTCAGCATTAACCGTGTCTTATTTCCTCCTTTCCAAGCGCTTGCAGAGCGTTTGCCATGCCAGGAGCTCTCTCTCTCTCTGTCTCTCCCTGGAAGCCACAGTGTCGATGGCTCCGCTGGGATCGGGTCTGTGTTCAGCCGCAGTGGCTGCTGTGCACATCCCGCTTCCCACCGCACGGAACCTGCAGGCAGAGCCGATCCCTGCAGCTCCCGCTCCGGGCCTTCTCCCGGGAGCGCACGGCTCGGCTCCGCGGCGCTCTGCTGTCACACCAGGATCCCTCCCTCCCGTGCCCAGCATCCATCCCCTCCCGTGCCCAGCGTCCATCCCTCCCTCCCGTGCCCAGCATCCATCCCCTCCCGTGCCCAGNTGCCCAGCATCCCTCTGCCTGTGCCCAGCATCCATCCCCTCCCGTGCCCAGCATCCCTCTGCCTGTGCCCGGCATTCCCGGCAGGCAGGGGGGAGCAGGAGTGCCACGCTCCGGCACCCCCTCCATCCCGCAGAGCTGGTGATCCCCCGGGAGCACGGCCAGTCCCAAGCCAAGGGGGGACTGTCGGTGGCAACTCGCAGTGGCAGAGGCCACGGACACCCAGCTCCCCCTTGGACAGAGCCAAACCCTCCCGAGACAGGGCCAGGGAGGGGACAGTGGGCTGCTCTGTCCCCAGCACATGCTGCAGTTTCGTACAGAGGGGGGTTTGGGTACCACACACGGTTTCAGACTCATCTTCCATCCCCAAGGAAGGATTTCCCCCCAGATCTACCAGGAAGGCACAGCAGAGGGAAAAGCACAAGATCTGTCTCCCCTCTCCCTGCAGGCACACCTCATGGATCTCCTCTCCAGAAAGCCTGCCCAGAGGAGCTGTGGCTGCCCCTGGATCCCTGGCAGTGTCCCAGGCCAGGCTGGACAGGGCTTGGGACAACCTGGGCTGGTGGGAGGTGTCCCTGCCCATGGCAGGGGGTGGCACTGGGTGAGCTTTAAGGCCCCTTCCAAGCCAGGCCGTTCTATGACTCCTGCATCCCTATGAGGTTCCTACCCCGCAGAACATCTTTTCCAGCAGGGAACTGCAGAGGAGCACAGTGTTATCACAGGCACAGCCGGGAGCCAAGCTGCTCCTGCTGCCATTTGTGTCTGTATCCCTCCTGGGCTGCAGCTCCCCTCGCACAGCCCCTTCCCTGCCTCCATCCTGCAGCTCTTACACGCGTCCCAAAACCCGGGAGGAACTGTGCAAGCCACGCTGCTGAAACACAAATCACCAGATCAGCAAGGGAGACCGAATAAATGAGAGGAGACCCGTGCCGAGCCTCGGGGAGGAGGGGCTGCTGCTCCTCCCGGGCAGTGACCCGCGCGGAGCTGCTCCTGCAGCTCGGCCTCCCTGGGATGTGCCAGCAGGAGCACCAACAGCACTGCTGGGGCCCAGGGAAGGGCAGGATGTGGCTCGTTGCTCCCGGTCCCAGGGCACGGGCACAGAGGGACACGCTCCAGGGAAAGGAGAAAGCAGAGCCAACACAGAGAACCCCGAAGTGTCTCACATCTCCAGGGACTGCAGCACGTTCCCAGCCAGGCAGCAGCCACTCGGGACACCACTTTGCTGATTTCCTTCCTGAAATGCTGGTTAAGCTTCCAGCTGCTGGGAAAAAGCTTTTTTCCCCTTCTTTTTTTTTTTTGCAAGTAATGCAGCAACTGCAGTTGGGTGAAGAGGGAAGGGAGGAATTATTTAACAGCTCAAAGAAAAGAGCAGGAATCAGGACTTTTGGGCTGCACTTCACTGAATGACAGCAATCTAGCTCCACTGAAAACGAGGTTTGGTTTATCCCTCCGTTCAGCTCTGGCCCCAAATTTCAGACTTAAGGGCATATTTAATTTCTATTTAGGCCAGAGAGGTTTGAAAATGTTCAGCAAACCAGCCTGGAAAGCAGTGATGCCTTCAGACAGACCTCTTGGCTCATCAGTTTGCAGCCAAACATCACTGCAGTGTTTGTATTTATTTGCATCCTTGTGGTTGTTACTCTGAGGATACAACTAGGATTGTAAGAGATCAGACCACCCAGAAGAAAGGCAGACAAGCTTTATGAATATCCAATTCTTGCTGAAGGATGTAAAACATTCAATTCCGATGCCAAATAGATCTCATACATATTTTATAAATTAAATTCTTCCCTGTGAAGGAAGACACAAAATATCTGTGCAAAGTTACAGCCCTTTGAACGCATCTTTCCCCTCAGCAGGTACCACTTGCACATGAAAACCTGAGGAAGAAATCAGAGGAGCTGAAGCTGCTCCTGCAGACAACAAGGAGTCTGTGGAAACACGATGGGTCTGTGTGTTACATCCCAGCACTGCAGAGGCTGCCCAGAGATGTCCCACCCCTGGGAGTGTCCAAAGCCAGGCTGGAGCTTTTATTGCCCCTTCCAACCGAAACCATTCTGGGATTCTACAAAATTTCACTCGGAGCCAACGAAAAGAAAACATTCCTATGTGATATATTCAGAACGGAGTAGCAGAGCTAAAATATGAACAAGGTTCTTAAAGATTCCAACAGACAAAACATCTTCAGCATCAGCACTGAAACGACACCCAATGGCAAATTTCAAGGCCCAAGTCAACTTCTCAGTTCCATTCAGCAAAGCAACCTCTGTGTATCCACCACCACTGTGTGAATTCTAGAGGTGTAGCAGGAAATATCCCAGCCTGTGGCTCCGTTCCTCCCAGACTCCCACTCATCCTGTATGTTTACACAGAGCAGACCCACTCTATTAAAGGGAAATATTGCTTAATGCCTTCCTGAAACGAATCCACTGCAGGGTGTGACACAGGAGCTATTCAGCAATGCACTATCACACTTACTGCCACTCTGCTCCTCAGGGCAGCAAGTGAAAAATAACACACAGATGTAACTAGCACGGAAAAATGTAGGGAGGCAAAGTAAAATTAATTTATCTGATTTTCCATCTGTCAATACCCCGTTCACTTTCTAATAAGAGATCGATAACAAGGGCAGAGTTCTAATAATTCCTGGTTTATGGTGTGCAAAAACATCTTGAGAACATTTTAACTCAAATAAGCAGCAAAATGGGGATGAAGCTGCTTCTCATACTTCATCAGAACCTTTGAAAAGCAATATATCTTGAATCAATTCTGCCCACTTTCCTTGTTCAAACAGACCCTTCAGCAACACCCTTTAGTGCAAGTGTGTATTGGGGAGGCAATGCTGCTGGAACATGGAATGTTATCATGGTAGCTCATGCCCTCTGTATTTCAGCAGAGATTAACTGCTGCTTTGTCAGGACACATCATTTTCCCAGGCAAGAGAGATACACATTCCTCAGGGAATACACCAACCACAGCAGGAATGGGGCTTAAAAACATCGCCAAGAAATCCCGCGTGGCAAGGAGAGGTTTGTAAAGAAGCAGCACAGGGGAACAAGCATTAGAAATATATTCTAGGAGATTAAGGGATGAAAGGTTGTGATAAAGCTTGAACTAACAGGCCAGAGGTTTTCTGGTTGAGCAGGAGGAGGGAATGAGGAGGGTGCCTTGGCCACCCTACAGCTGGTCCCACGAGGGCAAGAGGTGCAAAGGGCTTGTTCCTGGCCATAATGAGCACGGCTGCTGAAGAATAAATCCTCCAGCCCCACACATCCCAAGAGCACCCAGAACAGCTTCTCCAGCAGCACATTTCCCAAGGAAACAGGGCATTTCTGATAACAGTCACTGTGATACCACTGTCCCAAGGACACACAGCCCACGGGAGGCAGCAGAAAGCACAAACGAGCCGAGCAGCACCAGAGTCGATTTGCAGGGAAATGTCCCAGCATGGAAAAAAGCCATGGGAGGACTCACAGAGAAAACATATTTGGTCTAAGCAGAGTTCTCTCAAAATAGAAAGGCTTGTGAAGTTTTATATGGAGCGTTAGCAGCTCGTTCAGACACACTCTTCACCACTTCAGTACTCAGCACGATGATAGGGAGTATTTTTTCCTCCTGATTTCTCCCAAGTTGCTGTAATAAATCAAGGCACTGCCAGGCTGCATTCCCCATGCTGGGGAAGCTGCACGACCAAAGAGCTCCATTTCTGTAACTCACACAGCCTTGGCACTACGTGACTTTTTAGGAAAACAAAACGAAACAGAAGAGCAGCCTCTTGTCCCCTCTCCCGGGGTTTTCTCTTCTATGTCCTTGTGAAAATCAAAACCCTCCTCAGGGGCAGAGCAGAGCCTGTAGCCCCATTGCTCCTCTGGAGTCCTTTCCTCAAGACACTTCAAACCCTTTCTGACAAGGCCTTAGAGAGAAACAAAAAAGGCAGATTTACATCCTGCATTGTGTATGCACAAAGTCAGACACCACTGGCTGCCTCCAGCTCTCCCTGCTGCTGGAAAAGCTCGGCTGGCGCTGGATATCTGGATAATCCTCCAAAGGAAAAATCCAGTTTCCCTGATCAGTGGGGCAGACAAAAATAGGTGGGCTAAGGACAGAGTCAGTTGGACAAGAACCCCCCCCCACTGCCTCCCTTTCTGCTCTGGAAGTCCTCCTGGAGTAAGGGAATGGCTGAAGTTGGAAGGGCCCTCCTGAGCCCAACCCCCTAAATACAGGTATGTGTTTATACACATACATGTGTGTGTGTGTCCATAGACACAAACCCAGCAGCTGTTCAAGGGACTCTGTGGGGGACCCCGCCAAGGCAGAGCNCCCCCCCCACTGCCTCCCTTTCTGCTCTGGAAGTCCTCCTGGAGTAAGGGAATGGCTGAAGTTGGAAGGGCCCTCCTGAGCCCAACCCCCTAAATACAGGTATGTGTTTATACACATACATGTGTGTGTGTGTCCATAGACACAAACCCAGCAGCTGTTCAAGGGACTCTGTGGGGGACCCCGCCAAGGCAGAGCCTTAAAGGAAGAGAAGGGAAGGGAATGAGGAAGGGAATGAGGAAGGGAATGAGGAAGGGAATGAGGAAGGGAATGAGGAAGGGAATGAGGAAGAGGAGGCCCGGGACTTACTGGGCACACACTGAACTCCACTGGCTGCCTGTGCTTGGCTCTCTCCTCTAAGCCATCCACCTCTCCTTTTCCAAGAGCTGCTCTCTTGTGTCCTTCTCCCAAAGGAGAAATCCCTTTGGATGCCCAGTCACACCAAACCAGTGCTGCAGGAATGAACCAACGAGCTTTAATGGAGCTCCAGACCAATCTTTCTTTCCTTTGGTTCCCTCCAAGCCGTGCTCCCAAACAGTTCCACACGGACTGGCAGGCAGTAAATCCCTTGGAACGCACAGCTCCGTGACCTGAAAGGTGCCACGAGTGAAGAGAACCACGATGCCCACCAGCAGTGGCACCTCTCCTGAAAGATGGAGAAGGCCTGGAAGAGCCTGTGCCTCCTGACAGGCTGTCACTGCGCTCCACATGCTGCCCCTGGACGGGAACACATGTTGAGGCGTGGAAAGAAGGAAGGGACATGGCAACACAAGACACTCAGGAACTGAAAACAGTTCACTTTTGGCATGAAAATCAGTGACAAAGCACTGTGGAAAAATACAAGGAGAGTTTGCAAGCAAATCTTGACACCACCTGCGATCCCTATGGAACTCAGCACTCAGCCAGCCAAGTGACATCTTGGAATTAATTACCGGATTCCAAATGACCATGAACAGTTGTCAGCCTTGTCCTGTTTGTGAAGTAATCTGCATTTTTGCTGATTTTTAAACCCAGGCTCTACTATCTCTATAAATGCACACTCAAAGGGAAAAGATCCAACAGCTCAGGAGCTCCCAAGCAGAACATGTTTTAGGGAGATAGGGAAGCAAGCCATGACATCAACAAATCCTAGGTTAAGCTTCTCCCCTTGTTATTTATTATTCCTCTGATGTGTTCCTTCAGCAGCACGAGCCACGTTCCTCCCTCCAGTGCCCTTGAGCCCAGGGAGTGCCGCTTATGCTTCCCAGCAGCAGCATTTCCCTGAGCCCTGGGCAGTTTTGGGAGCAATGTGCCATCCAGGAGCAGCACAGCTGTGAGAAGGCCCTGTGGGTTTGGCTGCACTCCATGGTCAGGCAGGAGCTCCCCAGAAGGGATCCAAAAGCAGGATAAAGCCAGAGTTAACCACACACCTCAGTGTCCCACCCCTGGGCACACACCCTACCAACCACACACCGTCCCACCAGGTGAGCTCTGACCTGCAGCTGGACTTGAAAACACCTACTTATTCCTCCTTCTGTCCTTTTGTTTAGATGACTTGAAGCTTTTCTCTCTCTTTTTTTTTTTTTTTTTCATGTATCTTGGTATAAAAAAAGTACCTCTATGGAAACAGCAAGCAGCAATTTACAAAAATGATTTATGATTAGTACTGGAAGTTTTATTTGACTACTATACTATCAAATCATGTTACATTTAACAAACAAGATCTGAGTCAGATGGAAAACCATTTTCACATGAGCACAACACATGGCAAGGATAGTTAAAT
Organism: Scytalopus superciliaris; assembly: GCA_013400415.1. Lineage (NCBI taxonomy): Eukaryota > Metazoa > Chordata > Aves > Passeriformes > Rhinocryptidae > Scytalopus > Scytalopus superciliaris. Next base: position 53,271 of record VXBX01000783.1, on the reverse strand, counting down.
GTTGTAGTAGTAGGATTTTAGAAATTTTAGTAGGAAAATCTAAGCAAAAACACCCAATCAAACCCCCAAAGAAGTCAACTGTCTAACCTGTCAGGCAGCTCTATCTATACAAGACAAATGTCAGGCAGCTGATGATTCATTAGTCAAGGCAGCCTATTAAGGACTAATGGAAATGAAAACAGATTTGAAGCTGTCAAAAACACACACACGCTCTGACCACGTAAAAGTCAAATCTCCATGAGAATTAAGAAGACATAATGGGCAGAGAATAATCTCTTTGTATCAGAAAGTATTGATTCTTTTCCCAGCCAAGTCCCAAGCCAAAATCCTCCACAAGCAAACAGCAAGTAGCTGAGTGGTTAGACCAAGGATCCTGCATGACTGGCTCCTGACATTCCTCATCCTTTTTGGATGAAACACGAGAGAACGGAGCTAACTGAAATGAAGGAACAAAGAACAGTTTTCCTTGGAGATGAGCTGGGTGTCTTCAGCAAACCAACAGCACTGCAAACACTGTTCTCCCAGTTCACATCCACGGTAAAAATTGCTGGCTGGGAGGGTGGGCAGGCCTGGCCCAGGTTGGGCAGAGAAGCTGTGGCTGCCCCTGGATCCCTGGGAGTGTCCAAGGGCAGCCTGGATGAGATTTGGAGCAACCTGGGATAATGGCCTGCAAACCCCATCGATCAATCAGTCATGTTAGATGACCTTCAGATCTCAACTATCAACCTTCACTCTTCAGCTTGAAAACCTCAGCAGGGAACCTGTGGACATGATGCACCAAATAACCACCAAACCCAGCTTTTGTCTGACAGCTGGGTGAAGCTTCTGCCTGGTCTTGGCCACCCACTGTACAAAGATGTTCTATAAATGAGCTGCGTGTTACAGATCCCAGCCCATAATCTCTACAGAGACAGGATGGGAAACACTTCTAAACACACATTTTGATTATTTGTTCCTCAACTGAGAAGGTCTAGGGAGCAAGCAAAGCCTACCTTTCCTTCTCCTTTAGCAATCAGAGAGACACCAGACAAAAATCCCATCAATATCTGAATGTGAACTTCCCTACCAAAGTTTGTTTTCCTATCATCCCATCTTTCTACTTGAGCAGCGCACGGAGATCTCCCTGTCTCCGTGTCCATGAGAAAGGTGGACACACTGGCAGCAGCAGGAGTGAGTGGTGTGAGGAGTCATGTCACCCAACAGGAGAGAGGCAGGGGAGTGCAAAACTCTGACACTGATCATTTGTGTGGTCAGTGAAATGTGTTTTCCCACTGTTCCCACTGCCTCTTTCCTAAAAAGTCTCAGCAACACTCTCTTGAGAATTTTAGGGAATAACTGGAGTCAAACCCTAGAATGCAACACCACACAGAGTCCTGCTCATGGCCCTTCTTGTGTCAAACTGAACACCAGCTACAAGGGTTGGTCTCACTGGTGGTCAGTTCCTATGAACACCGAATCTGAAATACTTTTGTGGGCATGAGTCCCACCAAAAACGTTTATCTGTGTCTTGGTGACACAGTCTGACCTTGTACAGCACCCCTGACTGAAGGACATGATCCTGGCTTACCCAGCAGGAAAGAACAGTCCTGCTTCCCTGGTGAATGGGAAGTACCAGCTCTAGCACGGGCAGCAGGAAGGAGGCTGTGGATGCAGGGATGGGAATCGCCTGAGGGAGGCCAGGCAGGGTTAGGGGCAGGTCAAACAGCTAAGAGGAGTCTGGAAAAGAAGATGCCTTAGGAGAATGAGGCTGTGCTGCACAAAAACCAAACAGGGAAAAGCAGTTACTAAAAAAACCCTACTACGACAGGGATGCACAGGGCAAGCCAAGCCGTGTCTCCTTTAGGGATCAAAGACCCCCGGAAATGCCGTCACTACCTAAACACGGGCTTGCCAAGCAAAATCCCGGGTGCCAGGGGAAGGCACAGAGGAGGCAGGGGCTGGCCCGGCTGGGAGGCACTGGCATTACTCAGCAGGCAGGCAGGCAGTGCCAGGGCTGTCACCGCTCCCCAGCGCTGACACTGCACAGCACCCTCACCCCCCGGGCACCTTCCCCAGCTCCCCACCCTGCCACGCCAGGCCCCGCTAATCCCAGCCCAGCCCAGCCCAGCCTCCCTATCTATCCAGGGGCAGCTCTTCCCACCCGCCCCGATAACCCTTCCAAGTGCACAGATAAAGCCCCTCCCGTGCTGACAGGCCTCAAACCCGCACCCCGGGAGGCGAGGAGAGATGCTCTGCACGCTCAGGTGTGGTTCTGAAGGGATAAATACACGCTAACAACCTCAAAGGGGCCCTGCTGACACTTGTGCGGGTGTGAAACATCGTTTCCAGGGGCTGGGAAGGACTCTACTTGCTGCCAACTCCTGGAGGTAATTTTCTAATGAAACGCTGCTTTAATGGAAATGTAATTTCACAGGGGACAAAAGCGATTTCTTATGGGAAGGTGTAACTGAAGTTCGTTTCTGAAAAAGATGGGAGTCTTTCCTGAAACCAGAGAGCACTGGAAGACCCTGGACTGGCCTGTGGAACAACATTCAGACCCCTCCCCACCTCACACACCTGTGGAGATAAATCAGTATTATTTTATTATTTGCTTACCCAATGGACCTCACTGTCTTAAGCCCCTGTGCTAATGGGGCTTTAAGCCCTATACTCTCACCATCAAGAATGTGAAACACGTCCCCACATGGCAAAGAAGCTTAAATTCCCAAAAGGGTGACCCTGTTGGAACTACCCAAGGCACTAAAAGAGCCACAAAAATCACAGGGCAAGGTAGCAAACAGGCAAAAATCTTCCATCTGCCTTTCTGTGTTCCTCACAAGGACACTTGTCCCTGCAGAAGTTGTTTGCTTCCATACCCCCGGCACCTCTTTCCCTAAATGTGGGAACTACCTTTTGTCCACGATCACGGGCAGTTTTTCTCAGCTCCAACAGTGTGATTTTCCCCCTTCAAAAAGCCTCACGCTAACTGGTGCATCATCTACTTCCCATTAATCATCACAGCTGGTAAGGGATTATAATACCATGCACACACTCATTTCTTTACGTAGAGTCAATAAAAACTGCATTTTTGCACGTTTTATATACATGCACACACACAAACACGCTGTAACAATAGCTGCTGTTACAAAAATCACTGAGAGATCTGTTCACTGTTCGAAAAAAAAGCCGTGTCTGCTGCTGGTTTTGGCAGGAAAATTTCACCTGCAAGCTTCTGCTGGTGCTCCCTGAGCAGCTCATCTGCACGCCGGCTGCCTGGAGAAACGAGGTATAAATTTTACAGCCCCTTTCCACAAAGCGATCACGTTTACCCGGTGTTAAGAGCCTTCTTCCTCTAATCCCAATTAAAAGCGGCTGATGCACGCAGGGGCTGGTCGGGTTTTGCGAGGGCAAATGCCCACTTTAGGCCGCCGTTCTGCACTAATGACTCCTGCGGCCGCGGTTTATTCCATGCTGGAAGCGCTGCAATTAGCACGGGCTCCATCCCGGCTCGCCGTGCTCCAGGGGGGACGGGGCACGCACAGCAGCCGGGAGAAGCCTCGCAGGTCCGAAACCACAACAATAGCCGGGCCCTTCCCTTTCATCTCTGCACGCTCGCACTTATCTGCTCTCACCCGCAGGGAACCGCAGTTCCCCCCCGATTTGTTTTTCACCGTATTAATTCTACCGCGGTGGCTCTCCCTGGATAGAAAGTAATCCTCGCGTGAGCCATCCTGCTACCTGTTTGCCAGGATATTGTCTCAGCAGGCATTCCCAATCCCTGAGTCAGGAGCTAAAATAATAAGGGACAATGGTTTAAGCAAGTGGTTCGGGAGCATAAAGCAAACAAACACCATGGGGAATTTTAACTGCTTTGTGCCTGAGCCTTTGTGGTTTATGGCCTCTGGCTTTTCCATAGGACTGCGAGACCCAGATTGCTTGTAGGATTTAGGGGTGGGTTTTTCTGTTTCTTTATGAGACTGAAATTCCCACATATTCCCATGATTCTGGAAATTAAGTTTACCCAAAAGCATTCTCAATTAATGAGAGTCTGTAAAATTACAAAAGCTGTAAACAGCAGCATCATGAACTACTGAAGGGAGTATTAAGGAACCTGGAAATGATCCCTTCGTGGCAATCCTTTCAAGTGCACAGCCAAACACCTGGTTCCTCACTTCTATTACATGGCCCTTCCAGCACAAATCCCAGTGCGGATGTTTGTGTACAGGCAGGTCTCTGCCACCATCACAACTGCTTCTCCCAAACAACATCCCTGGAAGGGATCAGTGGGGCTTTAATGCAATTTACACTAAAACACAGGAAGTTCCACCTCAACCTGAAGAAGAACTTCTTCCCACGAGCCTGGAACAGCTGCCCAGGGAGGATGTGGAGTCCCCCTCTCTGGAGACATTCCTGCACCACCTCCTCCAGGTGACCCTGCCTTGGCTGGGGTTGGACTAGGTGATGTCCAGAGGTCCCTTCCAATCCCCTGGGATTCTGTGAATACATGGAATTGAGAAGCACCTTTAAATCCCACTACACATTTATCAGTGTTCTCTCATGAACTTCTACAGATAATACATTAATTCTACACCAACCCCCATCGAGCAACTCCTTTTTCTCAGCCCAACCACTGTGCTTTTAAGTTGCCTTCTTAAGAACATATTTATACTTTGTTGAGAGACATTATATCAGCACCAGACACATTCAGGATTGAGAACAGCTCCCAGGAATTCACGCTTCGCCTGGTTTACAGCAACATCCATTTGGATCCCAGAACACATCTCTGGAGGAACCAACACACTCACAGGCACTTGGCATGGCAGCCTGGGAGCAGCAGCAGCGAGAGATCCGACACAAACTAACACACACACATGCACCAGAACGGCAGGAATTCCTAAACTGACCCAACGAATTTCCCCATCCCTGGAAGTGCTCGGGGCCAGGCTGGATGGGGCTTGGACCAACCTGGGTGTGGCGGAAGGCGGAACGACCCGGGCTTTAAGGTCCCTTCCAACCCCCACCACTCTGCAATCCCAAGCAGCACAGTCCTGACACACAGCCGGCACACAGGTCTGAGAAGCACCGCTCTCCCTCTCAACATGGTGCACTGCGTTCATTTCGGCGCCGCATGGCTGTTGTTCCCGCAGCCCCGAAACGCGGGGACGCCAAAACAAGTCGCTGGTACGCGGGGCAACACGTACGGGGATTGTGCTGGCAGCCCCGCACGGGGCCGGGCAGGACAGCCCTCCGGGGAAGGGCAGGGGCCGGTCCCTCTGCGGGGACACCCGCGGGCCCCGCACCGCCCGGCGCTCCGCTTTGGCTTCCTATCGGGGCACTCTGCGAGCCCGGCCACGCCGCCTTATGTAACGGAGCCCTGCTGGGCACGGAGCGGCGGCACAGCCCTGAGGGGCAGGACCCCCGCTCCGTGAGGGGCCCGCTNCCCCATTGGCTGAGACGCGCCGGGCGCGAGCCGCGCTGCCCGCTGGCGCCGCCCCGCGGCCGCGGCGCGTTATTGACCCGCAGCGAAACAGAACCCGCTTTTACCCTAAAAATCCCTGCTTTGCCATCGAACAGCCCCAGCCCCGCACGGCCGAGAGCGGCTCTCGCTGATGCGCTTAAACAGCCCAAAGGCGGGCGCCGACAGGGCCGTGCCGGGCCCCGCTGGTGCCCGCGGACAGCACGAGGCGCAATGGCCGCGAATTAAAACGCGAAGAGCTCCGTGAGGGAGGATTTCGCTCCCTGGAGGTGGAAAAGGGTCGGAACAGCTGCCCGGAGACATCCCAAGCCCACCCGGACAGGCCCCTGTGCCGCCTGCTCTGAGCACCTCCAGAGGCCCTGCCTGCCCTAAACCTGCCAGAATAATGTCATTTATCGGCAATAAAATTCAGCCTCGCCGCTTCAGGACCCCCCGAGAACAGCCCTCGGTGCCTGAGGGAACGAGCCCGGCCTGGAAACGAGAATGAGACACCGAGCACTGAGACTGAACACACGGTGTCTGAGAAGGAGCAAACCAGACCCCAAACACCAAGAGCTAACAGGAGCTTGAACCTGAATTACCACTAAATTAAGGGACAAACCCCCTTCTGGAGCTCTAGGGCTGGTGTAACGCTGCAGGATTAAAGAGTAAAGAGATAACTGAAAAACAACGGCGGTGCTAATTTAGGATTTGCCTCCTATATCCCTATGAAAGCAATGGGTTCGCACCCCATGGCTGGTGCGATGTGACCCCACCTGGCTGTGCTCACACACAACCCCATCCCCCCTTCCCTCCCAAAGGCTTCCCTGAGCCCTGCAGGGTCCCCACCAATCCCACGGGAATTGCCCAAAAAGCACCTGAAGCAAAGCCAGGGGTGCCACTCTCACCACAGCCACAATTCCTCACAAACTTCACCACAGGCTCCCCAAAGTCGTGCCAAGTCCTACTCCCAGTTTGCTGCTTCTCCTGCAGGAGGAGGATGGTCTGAGCCCTAAGATGGCCTTTGAAATGCCCATTAAACTCCCTTTCCAGGGGTTCATTCTCATACCCTGAGTTCCAGGGCAGGCTCCCTCCCCACCCTGAGGATCTGTGAGGGTACAGATTTAAAGAGTCAATGATCGGAACCACTGTCAGCTCAAAATTAAAAAGAAAAAAAATAAAGGCTGTGAAATCGCAAGAGGAAAAAAAGTGTCTGCACTTCAACACGGATTTGTAATTAAATAATTGAATTCAGAAGTCAGGGGGAATCGCTATTTGATTTCCAGTCCTTACATTTCACATTGTGCTTTTAAGGCGCAGAGGTTATTAAAAATACATATTTAATGACTCCACTTGAAAGGCTCCTAAAAGATGCTATAAAAATACACACAGCTCATTAAACTGGGATTGTACTTGGGAAAGAGCTAAACATAAGGAGCAGTTGCACAACCTGCTTCAAGAATTCGACTTGGCTGCCTAAAACACAGTGCTGGGGCAGTTCTGTCGGGGTGGGGGGGCTGAGTCCCTTCCAGCAGCCCCAAATCCTGCCCTCCTGGGGCAACCCCGTGTTCCCAGCACAGGGCAGGGACTGGGAGAGACCTGGGCTGGCAAACCAACCCCAGCCACCCAAAACTCACACGCTCAACACCCGTTTTCGTGGTCTGAGTTGGGGGAAATTATCAACAGAGCCAAAAAAAAATAATGCAAGAACTCCTGTATTTCCAAGGTTTTCCCCAGCCATGTGTTTAAAACCTTAAATACAAATCATTGTATATAGGGGAATTCTGAATCAAAGAATATTATGGGGTTTATCCAAGAGGAGGTAACACACCAAGGTGAGAGAGGAAGACATTCAGCTCTCCTAACTTGTCTGAAAAGTAATATAAATACAATAAATATACTGAAGGAAGAGCAGGCTGGATGGAGCTTGGAAACAGGGAGCCAGGAGGGTTTGCAGAGGGAAGGAGGGATAAGCAGGGCAAGGAAAACAGCTCCGAATTTATTTCAGTGACAAGCCACCACTATTCCACTGGGATCTGTGAGGCAGAGGGACTTTACTCTGCATTTATGGATGGTGATCTTGGTGGGATCCCAGAAAGCCAACTCTTTTCCTTTTCAACTTCTAGGATAGCAGAGGCAAAATGGAAAGAGTTACAATAGGAAGCTCCATCTTTTTGAGGTGAGCTCCCCCAGGAGTGGCTGAAATGAGCCAAAAAATACCCTACTACAACAAAAGATGAGGGTCATGCAGTAAGTGAAGGTTTGGAGAGATCAGAATCACCCCTGGCCCCTTTCCTAAAGAGAACCCAGGTGGTCTGATCCTGTGAAGCAGGGATTCCACTGCCTCAGGGCACAGAGACAGGCTCTGGTCCCTGCCATCTGTGGTGTGCCCCTGGCTGGCACTAAAGGAACGGGCATCCAAACCCCCCAGTTTGTGTGTGCCCACAGGAGAGACTCTTTTATTGGGGAAAAGTATCAACAGAGCCAAAAAAACCACAGGAACTCCTGGGTTTCTAAGCTTTTTCCCCAGCCGGGTATCCAAAATGCCCAAACACAAATCCCTGTGTGCAGAGGCTCTAAATCAAAGGCCATCTTTAATGAGGTAATTTAGCCATGGAACATGGAATAAAGGAGGGTAAAGGAGCTGCACTGAGGCTTTGCAGGTCTAACCCCTTAAAAACTGTAAGTTTTGAATGCTTTCAGTTGCTGCATTATACACTGTTTTCTGTATCACTCATTTATGGTGTTAATGAACCAAGCCTGGTAAGCAGACACTTCCAAGCAGTCCAGGCTCTACTTTCCCTAGGATTTCAACCTCTGCTGATGTCATCAGGGCCATTCTGGAGTAGCTTTCACATGGATTTCACTGCAATATTGTCTGCAGGGAGTGTGTGTTGGCCTTTGATTGGAGCCCACAGCTCCACGTGTCCCACGGGCACAGGACATTCTGAAGATGTAAACAGAGACCACAAAACAACCTCGTTTCTCTGGGATATCTACAGGTTTCTATAGGACTTCTGTAGGTTTCTGTAGGACCTACCCAAACACCTCAAAAACCGGGCTGTGCCTTTAATCTTGGATTATGGAAAATGATCCCAAGACAGAACCACCTAGAGCTGCTGTTTCCACCTGGAAAGATCATCCAAGACTTTCAGTGACCCCTGAGGCCCTGGGATAGAACACAGACTAACTAACACATTTCCTTCTGGCCTCAGAGAAATGCTTTGCTGTACCCTGTTAGGCTGGGGTGTGGAATTCAGAATGCTTTGAGCATCCCAGCCCTCCAAGATCCTTGGCTCCCCCCGTTCCCTGTACAGGCCATTCCCTTGGGAGTTGGACTCCATGGTCCTTGGGGGTCCCCTCCAACCCAGAACACTCTGTAAAATCAGCTGCCTCACCGTAAGGGAAGCTCAGCCACTCCATCCATACCCTGGGTCGATACAACAAATGGAATCTGATTCCAGAAAATGCCACTAGAAATTATCAAAGCCTCTTTTTTTTTTTTTTCTGTCTATCAGAACCAACCCTTTCTCAAGTACAAAGCAAATCTCCTTGAGACAACACATCCATCTATCCCCAAATATCAATTATTCAGTCATTCCTGAGCTTCCCAAACGTGGGAATACTGGTTTGGCGTTTTTTTCCCCCCCAGGGCACGAAGACAGAACCGGAGGAAATTTTATCTCGAGCCTGATCTGATGATTACTCAATCAAATGACAGCACTTGTAGGGTTCTTTCAGGACATGTAGCAAGAACCGTTTGCATAAACACAGCGAAAGTGCTGTTCGAATCCATGGGCCCCGATTGGCGAGCCCAGGAAGGCCCCGGCGCCGCACTGCGCCAACCCTGCAGTCAGTCAGCAAGTTGGGCTCCTGTGCACGGCCCCACATCCCACTGCCAGCCCGGCTGGCACTGCTGGGAGCTCAGGGCAGCACCGCTGCAGCTCTCAGAGCCCTGGCTGGGGACAGAAGGGCCAACAGGAACGCCAGCCCAGCCCTGGGGAGTTCCTCAGAGGCTCTCCCTGCCCTCCCGAGGCCACGATCCCAGAGTTGTGACCTTCCTTGGGGATTGGGAGCAGTGAGGCAGAACCCCACAGGAGGAAGGGCACTTCAACAAGAAGCATTAGAGGGTCTGTCAGTGGCACACGTGGAGGTGGATCCACTCCCTCCTTCCAGAGGGCTCCAAAACCCACCCTCTCCATCAGCACCCCTCGGATGAAATGGGAGCTTTGGGTTTCACCGCCCCTTGCCTGGATTCTTGGAGCAAATTGAAGTCAGCAAAGCAGCCCAAGGGTCTGTGTCACTAACAGGACCATCAACACTCTCCAGCAATCCACCAAAGGCAGGACCTGCTTCCACCAGTTGGAAAGAGTCCAGTTCCTCACTCTCCTAAGCTGTTTGGCACCTTTGAATCCCTCTCAGGCACAGCGTGTGACTCTTGGGGATGGAGGGCTGGACTCGATGGTCCCTGGGGGTCCTTGTGGGTCCCTTCCAGCTCAGCATGCTCTGGGACTCTGGAATCCCTCACCCCTTCTCCCCCTAAAGCAATTTCTTTTGCTCTCTCCCTGCTTTATAACACAGACTAGGTGAGAATCTGGCTCAGTGGCAGCAGCTCCTGCCTTGGGGTACAGGCAGGGACAGGAGAGCCTCCTGAGATCCCTGTTTTCCAACACCTGACCAGGAGAGAGCTCGGGGTGGCATTTGTGGTGCTTGAGAGTCCTCGAAGCCACCAGGTGACTCAGGATGTATTTCTGTTCCCAAAGAAAGGGCTACTGTGAAGGAGGGACTCTGCTCCCTGGGACATGTCCTGCCTGGAAGGTTCTGTGGAGCCCCAGGTTTCATTCCAAGGCACTGGTGGATGGAGTGCTTTAATTCCTGGAATCTCAAGCAAGAAATTCTCCGGGTAGGGTCTGATCTGACAGTGTGGAGGATGAGGTGCCACCTATTCTGAAGCACAGCGACGTGCCACAGTTACATAAAGCTGCTATAATTAAAGCCAGGAGAAGGCTGCAGTGTCACTTCCTCTCGGGCTAACGGGGCTGCCTTTGTGGGCACCCTCTATATTTAACCAGCTGTGAGAAGCCTCTCCCCTGCAGGCACCGTGGGCAGGGGGACAGGCTGAGCTGCTGGGCATGGCAGCCACATCCCTGCAGCCCCTGGGCCAGGCAAGGGGTGCCCCCCAGCTCCGACTGAGGCTCCCACGGGCACGCAGGGCCGGGCACGGCAAACCCCAAACTACCTGCACCGTGTCCCGAGGGCCAGCCCGGAGCCACAGCCCTGTGGGATCCCTCTGAGAGCCGTGGAGCTTGGGCTGAGGGCCCCAAGGGGTCTGTGGGCATCCCACGGGGGTCTCAGTGCCCAGCAGGCTGCTGGGGAGCTCCCAAAGCCCCCTCCAGGTGCCACCCTGAGAAGCCAGAGCGGATTTGTGGCTGGCACCGTGTCGTGTTTCTTGGCTGGAAGGAACATGGGCTGGTTCTGTTTTTAGGGAAGACACATTTTTATCTTCCATGCCAAGAACCATCTGGGCCAAAGGATTAAGCACTTGTTTTATTTCTTATTTTAAGCTGCTCTGCTTTCCTTCTGGATGTTAATCAATCTCCTGAGCTGCCATAAGTGCTGATGCTCAGTGTTTCTGTACAACACTTCGGGCTGCAGCTGTTGGCATGATGGGAAACAATCACTGAGAGCCAATTACAAAGTTTATGGGAAGCTGGTGCTGTTTCACCACGGAGTGAAAGCCACCAGTGCACTCTGGGAAGCCCCATCAGGACTGAAACACCCCCCCAGGGGCCACAACCACCCTCCTGGGGCTGAGACCAGCACGGCTGTAACGGGGAGGTGTGCTGGCAATGTCAGGTACAGCCCACCCAAGCACCACAGAGCAACCAGCAGAAGGACTTTCCAGCCTCACAGAAAGCTCCTGGTCAGTGTGAATTTCCCAAATGCATTCAAAGATCTGCAGTTTTATCAGCAAACAACTCATGAAAAGCTTGCCTGAAATACATATTTGATAAATTATGGCTATCAAGGTAACAGCTCTTTAGAGAAAATAGAGCTTTAAGTGAGCAGTTGGAGCTGGACAAAGACAGCCCTGGAAGTCACAATGAAATCCCAGCTGCTGTAAAATACAGGATCTCATGGAGACTTTTTTTTCTTTAGCTCAACCAGTAAAACTACAACTTCTATTCTGTGTTTAGGGTAACAGAATCAGACAAAGGGTGTCTGGAAAGGAGTCAGACTGAGGGCTTTGAAGTCCCCGTGCTACGAAGAGTTTGTTGTTCTTGTGAAGAGGTTAAAGGAAGAAATAAATAAATAAAAAGGCAAACACAGCTCGAACTTATCTCTGGTTTGCTGCTTCTCCTTGGGATTTTACAGGGATGGCTTGACTAGCTTGGTTTGATTGCATTTCCTTCTGCTCTATAATCCAGTTCTCACCCACTGCAACACAGCACTTGGAATTTCGTGGCAAGGGCTGGAGGAAAGTCCTCAGTTCAGTTCAGTTCAGCTGATTTCCAGGACACTCATCCAGAAATGGACCCAGAAACAACAGATCAATGGATGAGGAGCCATTTATCCAACCTGATTCCATGAAATATTCAGTCAGAATCCCTGGGAACTGAGTGGGGAAGAACACAGAGCCAGGATTTAGCTCTGCGTGTTTCAGTCAGTTCAGTTCGTGCCTGGGGAGCCTCTGGGAGACCTTTCTCTGTGTCCCTGCTGAAAAGATGACTCTGTGATGGTCTCACCATCCAGGGGCAGAACACACAGCCTGGGGGGAACTGCTGGAAGTGGTGACTGAGCATCACCCTCATGGGACTCCCTGCAACAGGTGGGAACCCCAGTCCTGTGTTTCCTCCATTTGAGAGGCTCATTCCCTTCCACCGGCAATGCTTGAAGGAAACAAAGGGGCACGTTTCCAGGGGGTGGATCGAGGGCCTGCTCTGTGCCGGGTAGGATGGCTCAAAACACACACCAAGATGCCAAAACATCCCCCCTCTTCTTCCCCAGTCCACTCTCACTGCAGGGAGACGTCGTTCTGTTTCCCAGCTTTTTGGCAGAGATGTTGGAAGCCGCCAGTAAACCCTTCCAGTTGCCAGTCTGACACGGTGCGCCAGTGCAGCTCATGTTGGGATGTTGTTCCCCGCGGGTCACAGAAGCCCAGAATCCCCCACTGCTCTGCCTTGGAAGGACCTCAGAGCCCATCCAGTCCCACCTTCCACTGTCCCAGGCTGCTCCAAGCCCCGGAAACTTGATTAAATCAGGTAATTTCTGACGCTCCAAACACTTCCAAAACACCAGTATTTCCCCCCTGACTCTCCCCTGCAGTTTCAGACACGACTTCTCCCTAATTCCCAAACCCTGCAGTCGTGCATTAAAAAAGAACAGAATGATTGGTTTATTCCAGCCTTTGACAACATCCTCACAGAGACTCCTTAAAAAAGCCCCAGCCCCTAAATAGACTGCAAAGAGGAAAGTTCTGTCCTAGATCTAAAACTGCCTACGAGGCAGGAAACAAAAAGGAGGAAGAAATGCACAAGGATCAATATTTAGGGTCTCATATTTCCCATGGTCCCCCCTAAAAAAGGGTCCATCACGTTCTAACTGAGAATTAAAAACATTAATGGAAAAATTGGGCTTGAACAGCCCAGTTTGACAGAGCTACAAGCAGAAAACAGAATATTATAGTTGGAAGTGTGTGGAATAATAACTAATGGCAGCCCTGCCACCCCTGGCTGTTATCACGAGGAGCAAGAGGGAAGCAGATCAGAACCTCCTGTTCCCAGAATTTAATTCAATGTCCAGATGAGGGAGCAGGGAATTAAAAGGTGATGAAACTCAAAATTTATAACAGGGCACATTTATCCAAAATGCAGAAAAATTCCAGCCTCTGTTAAAATCAGTGAGGAAGCTGTAAAGTTATCCTTTAAAAAAGATTGGATAACAATTTGAATATTGCAACTGTTGTGGCCCTACACATTGTGCTTGGCAAAATGTGAAGGGATGTAGTTAAATCTTTGCTTTCAGCCTTGAACCCAGGACAGGAACAGGCTTAGGAAGAGCCCCAAAGTTGACATATTATTGTTTCCATGTTTTTCAGTGCATTTCAATAGCTGCTGTTATCTGCTGTGCTGGGCAGAAGGAGACATCACACTCAATTATGGTAGTTATTATTTTGTACAGCACTGACCCCCGTGCAGCCAAAGCAGACCCAACATTAGTGGTGCAGACCTGAAGCTTTACAAGCTTTATTTTCAGACATGCGATGATGAAAAACGGGGTTTATTCCAGTTCAGCCCTGAAATGAAACGACTTGAACCCTCAGCACTGCTATTAAACATTCTACTCCTCAGGAGGGGGAATTGCTGCCACCTCTTGGTTCAGCAGAACAAACAGAGGAATAAAGGCTCCTAAAAACTCTGTTCAAGGGAACTGAAAGGTTCTGCAGGTGGAGTGGATGTAGGAGGAGCTTCCCTTCAAATCCAGCAGGGCTGGTGCAGGCAGAGATGTGGCCCTTGGGAGGCTGGGGGCTTAGGAGGGCTTGCCACACTCACCGTGACTGAGGTAGGGTGGGCTGCACGTGGAGCAAAGCCAGAGGGGAAGGAGCCACACTTGCACTTGAAGTTCTCCTTGGAAGTGCATCCATGGATGAGCTCCTGAACATCGGGGGGTGAAGCTGCTCCGAGGCTGCTCACCCTGGCCACTAAAATGCACCCCTGACAGATCCCATCAAGGATTTTTGTCCCCTGAATTTTGGGAACTGTTGCCTTTATTCACTTCAAAGCACCTGAGCAAAGGCTCCTGGAGATCAGCTTCCCATCCCACCAAAACCCACCCGGACAGCACCAGCCTCCCTGTCCCTTCCCAGCTGCTCCCCAGGATTGTCTCACCCCAAGGGTTTGTAATCCAGACATAGGGGGGTGATACAGGGACCCCTGAACCTCTGCACGTGGCCTCAAAGGGTCAGATCCCACCCCAACCCTGCCCTGTCCTGCATCCACCCAACCCTCACCAGTGTTTCTCATCATCCATGTCACTCTGTTTCCTGGAAAACTGTTTTCCACTGGAAGATTTGGAGTCTTTGGTTATGACCCTTCTCCATCAGGCTTGGCCCTGCGTGTCCCAGGCAGGTGGGGGGTCCGGGTGAAGGGACCCCCATGGCCACCCCAGTCTCCATCTCACCATGATCACCCCACTTTCTCAACCTCAAACTCTGCCCAGGCTGAACAACTCCTGCTTCCCACCGAGCCTGGATGGTGAGCCAGCCAGGGGCTCCCTCCCAGCCCGGACCCAACGGGAGGCAGGGCGGGCACTGAGGGGCACGTGTAGGGAGGGCTGCAGGTACCACCCCAAACCCCAACCACAGAGCAGGGATCGCTAAACACAGACAGGGGAACTGCAACTGGACCCCCCTGCAACGACACTGCTGCAAGAAAATGAGGTGGGGCATGAGAAATAAAGGAGGAGCACTAATTTTGCCCGTGGGAAGGGGAGAAGGACCCACTGGTGATTAATCAGAGGTGAAAGGATCAACCTCTGGGGCACCACAGGCAACAAACCTACGATGAAAGAACTTTGGATCAGCATTTGCCTGCTGTGTGATGCTCCTGGTGTCCCAACACACTTGGATCTCCATAAACCTGCTCCTGAAAACTCCTTGCTGCTGCCAGAGCAGGGAATGGCCCTTCCAGCAGGTTAACACACCCCTAACAGCCAAGGAGTGGGACCCAAGCACAGCATGGCAGCTGTACATGAGGAAAAAACAAAAGTAAAAGACATGTATTAAATGTCTCCAACACTTTGTGTAGCAGCAGGAAGCGAATATTAAAGACTGAACAGCTTCCTTTGGCAGGGGGGCCTTCCCTCCCACTCACCTGTGCTCCCACTCTCCCCACGGGGTCTGAAAGCCCCGAATTCCTCCTCGTGCAGCTCCTTTGGGTTTATTCATCTTTGGCAGAACCCACCCGAAGCTCGGGGGTGGGGAGTGGGTGGGAAGGGCAGAGGTGACAAAGGAGTCGAGCTGGATTACACCCCAAACTGGGAATATCCAGCTCCGGAGGTGCAGCTGATGGGGCTGATTCATGAGAGCATCTCCTTAAAATACCAGGTATCTTCGATTTCAAACAGGCTTTTAAGTGGCTTTATCTCAAACGAGCAGGTATGAAGGGGTAAGGAGAATTCTCCTCCTGCCTGCAGGCAGCTCTTCCTCTCCCTGCTGAGCCCTGAGAGCCACCAGCTCCCAGCATGTCCTTCTGACACCCAGGCACTGTAAACTTCCAGGGGTTTGAGCATGTCCACGGCTCACAGGCAGGCTTTGCCCACCAAAAAAGAGAGAGCAAACAATGCCCAGGCCACCCCCCGTGCCAGACCCCCCTCCCAGGTGATGTACAGCACACACAGCCCGCTCCAAGCTCCATAAATAATCATGGAACAGCACAGCCCGGCCCTTTGGGGCACAGAAATACCTCACTGCAACAAAGTCCAGCACCTGAGACAAGTGCCAATTAACACGGGGGCGTTAATTAGCAGCTCTGGAGACCTGGGCTCTGACTGGCAGCATTTCTGGCAGGCCACTGAAGACACACGTGAGCAAGACAAGAGGATTGCCTTGACCAGAGCAGGCTGGATTTGGTCCAGCCAGCCAGAGAATGAAAGGCCGTGGTGTTTGTGAGAACACCAAATTACTGCCTCGCTGCTGCTGTGGCAGAGCAGCCCAGAGCACTGAGACACCTCCCAGCAGGAGGAAACGGCCCCACACCAATGGATCCCGGGAAAAACGGCCCTGGGTCCCTCCCCAAGCCTGGCCAGGGTTCCAAGGATCCCTTCATAGGGGAGCACCGTGTTTCAGCTCAGTCAGGGAGTGCAGGCAAACCAGGCTCCACAGCAGGGCTTTGGGCCGAGGGAAAACACCCCTGAGCTTGGGTTTCTGTCCCAGAGATGGGATAGAAAGTGAATTTTCAACTACAGGTTGTATATTTAGTACATTTTGACCTCACTGAGGATTCCCAGAGAAGCTGTGGCTGCCCCTGGATCAATCCCTGGGAGTGTCCAAGGGCAGGTTGGACGGGGCTTGGAGCACCCTGGGCTGGTGGGAGGTGTCCCTGCCCATGGCAGGGGGTGGGATGGGATGGGCTTTGGGGTCTGTACAGGTCCATGACCTTAGTCAGAAATCGTTGGACAACTGGAGGTGATATCTTAGACCCCTTTTCCAGCCCCAGCGATTCCAGGATCCCATGGCAAAGCCAGCGAGGCATTATGAGGGTGCCCCGGTCCCTCCCTCTGCAGCTACTCCAGGCAATGACTCACAGCAGGAAGCTCCTATTTATACACCAATGGTGAGAAAAGACGTGCAGGATGAGAAAGTCCTTCAGGCTCAGCCACGAGGGCTGTGCCACCCAGTGCTTTCCTGAACACTTCCATTTCTGGAGAAACAGGAGCACCGTCAAGAAGTCCAGCCCAGCTTTGATTCAGAAGCTTTGGCTCAACGCAACTGGGGCAAACAACTCTTTTTTTTTTTTTGCCACAGCAACAAACCACTTTACAAGAGATTGATCACCCAGCCCACTCCTCCCCGAGTGCAGGGCTGCAAACTGGAGCCACAGCACGGACCTTCAGAGCTGTGCCCTTCCAGAAGCCCCTAAAAACAGGGCCAGCCTGGCAATCCTGCCCGGAACAGCCACTTGGCCTCCCTCACTAACTGCCCCTGGAAAAGGCAAAGCTCTGCAGCTGCACAGCAAAGGGTCTCTCATCCTGGGAGAGCACCCCGAGCCTTTTCCCGGGAGGACCCACAGTGTTAAACCCCACAATTAAACAGGGGAGCTCCTCCATTTTAAGGATTTCTTCCTCAAAATCTCCGGGATGAATCAGTTAATAAGGGCTAAAGCCTGGTTTTCTCATGCTAAGTGCCCTTACCCTGCTATCTGGAATGTGGGTTTCCATGGCAATCGGCGGAATCCGGAATAAATTGCTTTTGTCATAACTGCTGCAGAATTCTGGGCAAACTGAATAAATAAACACTGTTTTACTATTCCTACAGCCCGACCCAGGGGCTGCAGCGTTCCTGGGGCTCCTGATTTAATAAGCAACCCGAACCTCCCCAAATATGACCAATTTCAGCAATTAGGATTATTTAGGAGAGCCGAAGCGGGCCGTGTGGGAGTGTTTGTTACTGTCTCCGTGACTCAAAGCCATTCCATCTTTAGAGCATCTCCGAGATTTTCCCCGGCGTGGGGGGAGAAAGCAGAGATTTGACATCACAGAATGTTTTTAGGGCTCCAAGAAGACAAACCAAAGGCTCTGAGACCCACCTGCATTCCCAGTTCTCCCGGTCGTGGCTGAGGAACAGACAGCCCTACCCCACACTCCCAGGGGGTGTTGGAAATGCTGCAAGGCCGCCCTAAAAACAGTCCTAAAAATACAGCTGGAAAAGACGAAGCAGGGCTCACGAATTCCCAGCCAAATAACCCGTTCCTGAGGGGACTGGTTGGTGCCCAGAGCACCGGAACACTGGGCTGGAGCCACCCCGAGCCCTGGGGCTGCAGGCTGTGGGTCTTATGTTGGATCATAAACCTACAAAATCACTATATGGCAAACCTCGGGAAGCCTTCTCCTCTGCTCTTTCCATGGGCATTGGCCATGGCCAGGCAAGTCTGGATTTAAAACAAATTCAGTCTCTTAATTTATTTAAAT
Source organism: Scytalopus superciliaris (assembly GCA_013400415.1). Lineage (NCBI taxonomy): Eukaryota > Metazoa > Chordata > Aves > Passeriformes > Rhinocryptidae > Scytalopus > Scytalopus superciliaris. The sequence goes on along the minus strand of VXBX01000783.1, from coordinate 35,150 downwards.
AGCTTATTTAAATGCTTTTTAAAACTCTTTAAATATCTGAAAACACAGAATATAAAATAGACTATAAAAATATAAAGATAAACCAGGATGTTTTTTAAAAAATCACAGCAGAAACACCTGGTCAGGAGCAGAAGCTGAGCATGGAAAGTTTGGGGGGGGAGTTGTGGTTCAGACACAACCACGTGTTCTTACCCCAAATTCCAGGGGGCAAATAAGGCAGTGGCCTCTCCCCATAGGAATGCCCAGCACAGGATGGGGCAATACCTTCTGTTCCCTGCTAAAGAGCTTTCCCTGTGGGAATTCTGCTGGGAACAGACACCTCTGAGCACTGCTGTAATGAGACTTCTCCCAGGGCTGCAGTGCCACGACCCCAGGAGTGCCAGCTCTGGCTTCATTCACCAATTCCTTTAGCACAGATTTTTTTATCTGTTTTCTGGTGTTTGCAGCTCAGTTTGTGCACCACAAAGTGCTGTGAATGCTGCCCAGGAGTCAGGAATGGCATCCCCCTCTTGTGGCTTAATGGAATGGGAAATATTTCATTAGGAAGTTAATAAATGCTTTGGAATTGCTGAATGTTCCCTTTGTGTTGTGCATCCCCTGAGCTCAACACCTACAGGAGAAGTGGCTCCAACATCTCTGGGATGTGATGGAGAGAATCCAGAGGGGGCCACGGAGATGCTCCCAGGGCTGGAGCCCCTCTGCTCTGGAGCCAGGCTGGGAGAGCTGGGAATGTTCCCCTGGAGAAGGGAAGGCTCCAGGGACACCTGAGAGCCCCTCCCAGGGCCTAAAGGGGCTCCAGGAGAGCTGGGGAGGGACTGGGGACAGGGCAGGGAGGGACAGGACACAGGGAATGGCTTCCCACTGCCAGAGGGCAGGGATGGGGGGATATTGGGAAGGGATTGGTGGCTGGGAGGGTGGGCAGGCCCTGGCACAGGTTGGGCAGAGAAGCTGTGGCTGCCCCTGGATCAATCCCTGGGAGTGTCCAAGGGCAGGTTGGATGGGGCTTGGAGCAGCCTGGGCTGGTGGGAGGTGTCCCTGCCCGTGGCAGGGGGCGGGATGGGATGGGCTTTGGGGTCCCTTCCATCCCAAACCATTTGGGATTCTGTGATCCTAAAAACCTGCACTTAAGGCAGGAGTGAGAATCTATGTCTCTCTCACCTGGGCTACACAAACCAGAAATTCCTGGAAGCAGCATTCCTTGCAGCTCCGGCTCCTCTCCCCTGGGATAACCCAGGGATCCTGCACACAGCACTGCAAATCACCCCCTGAAAACCGGCAGGAGCAGCTCTTTGGAGCCCATTGCGGTGTCTGTCCCCGAGCCCAGCTCTTTGCTGGAGGCTTTGGGGAAGCGCAAGGGCAGATTTAAGCTCCGGGAAGGAGGGTTGGGGTGTCCCGAGGCTCGGATTGCCATCCCCACCCTGTGGCTCCGGCCAGAACTGCAGAGTCTCAGCGCACGCACCGCTCCTGCTGCCTCCAAACCCCGCACCCCGGGCCGCCAATCCGCCTTTTCCGTGACTCCCTGCGCGGAATCCCCTTGGGAAAGCACCTTCCTGGGACCCTCCCCGAGATTATAAAGAAATGGGAGCCGTGCGATTGATGGAGATGAAGCACTTCTGGCAAACCAAGAGCATCTTAATACTCGCCTTCATCATCCCCACGTGGAGGATGCACAAGAGCATGTGAGCACAGAACCCTCCGGTGCCCACCGTGGGCAGTGGGGGCTGGCACAGAGACCCCCGGGACCCACAGCCTCCTCTCTAACCTGGGCTCCACAGAGGGGTCTGGCTTTGCCGGGCTTTGCCTCCCATGGGAAGGAGGAATTCTGTGCAAAGGGGCTTTTTAAAATGTAATGAATGACTGTCTCTGGAAGTGAACGGGTGGCTCAGAGGGCTGACACTCTTACAAACACTGCTCCTGCTTTTTCTGGGATGGGACACTTCATTCCCATGGAATCCAGTGGTGTCTGTCCTTACAGAGCCCCTCACTGATGGCATGGGCGTGGGAGCACTCACGGCAAAGCGGGACAGCATCGGCTTCCCTGTGCCAGAGGGCAGGGAGGGATGGGATATTGGGAAGGGATTGGTGGCTGGGAGGGTGGGCAGGCCCTGGCACAGGTTGGGCAGAGAAGCTGTGGCTGCCCCTGGATCAATCCCTGGGAGTGTCCAAGGGCAGGTTGGACGGGGCTTGGAACAGCCTGGGCTGGTTGGGAGGTGTCCCTGCCCATGGCAGGGGGTGAGATGGATTGGGTTTTAATGTCCCTCCCAACCCAAACCATTCTGGGATTCTCCAATGACCGTGGAGATGTGACACGGATGCTCAGGGCAAGCACCACCCTCTGAGCCCAGTTTAACCTCCTTAAGCTCAAACCACGTCCCATCTACCACGACCACGTTCACTGCAGCAAGTCAGGGATGCAGATCCAGGAGGATCCCTTGGGATCTGCTGTTCCAGGAGTGGTGGCATCTGCACCTTGCTCAGCCACCCCCCTGCCCGGCTCCTCCCTCCAGAATCCCAAGAATGCTTTGAAATCTGGGGTTTTTCTCTTTGCACAGCATTTTGTTCCCGCAGGACTAACGAGGGCTTGTCCAACCCTGAAAAGCTGCTTTTTAGGTGCAAAACAAGAGGTGCTTTGGAGGCACAGAGGGTTTTACCCCCTGTGAAGGAGTTCCAGGTGGGTGAGCACAGCGAGTGAACGGCACTGAAAAGGGGGCACTGGGGAGTGGGGAACCACCTGCACAGCGGGTTTGGTTTGGGGACTGTGTTCAAATACTGCACCAAGGAAGTGTCCTAAAAACAGAAAGAATGGGGAAAAGCCTGGCTTGGCAGTGCCCCCCCCCCAAGCCATATTTAGCTGAGTCCCGGAATTAACGCTGCTAACGAACACGCTGCTCGTTAGTGGTGGGACCAGCAGATGGCCAGGGCCTGATCCCAAGTACTTGGTATTTGACTGTGCTGGATGTGGAAGTGAATCACAGAATCCCACACTGGGCTGGGGTGGAAGGGGCCTCCAAGCTCACGGTGCTCACAGAGTGACACCGGGCAGGAGGAGCACACGGGATGCTCCCAAAGGCACACACGGGATGCTCCCAAAGCCGCACATGGGATGCTCCCAAAGGCACACACGGGATGCTCCCAAAGGCACACACGGGATGTTCCCAAAGGCACACATGGGATGCTCCCAAAGGCACACACGGGATGCTCCCAAAGGCACACACGGGATGCTCCCAAAGCCGCACATGGGATGCTCCCAAAGGCACACACGGGATGCTCCCAAAGGCACACACGGGAGCCCCTGCCCACAGCCCTGAGCCCTGGCAGGGCTGCCGTGCCACAGCGGGATGTCTCCTTGGCATCCTGAGACTCCTTTTCCCGCACCCCTGGCAAACTCCAAACGGTTTTCCAGGAGTGTCACCCCCTCCCTGAGCACCCAGCCTTTCTTGCCTCTCCACCCCCATCCCCAGGCTCGTTCCTCCCCTCCCGAGGTGCCTCCGCTGCTCCTCCCACACCCTCATTATCCCGGGAGTCACACTCCTTGTTCTCCCTGTAACGTTCCGTATCCTTGGAGCAGCTCAGTTTAGGAGCAGTTCCATCTCATGTGCCAACCACCACGTTTCACCTTCCACGTCCTCCCCAAAGCACTTCTCTTCCCAAAGCCCCTCCAAACCTGCTCCTTGCTGGGGGATGTTCTCACCACTGAAGGAGTTCAGATCTCAGCCTGGCGGCTTCCCCTGTTATTCCTCATGGATGATTCCTAGGGATACACACAGCATTCCTCTAACCACCCCCAAACTTCACCAATTTTCAGCCAAATCAGTTTATATCTGTATTTTTACACCCAAAAATCCATGGTGGGCAACATCATCCTTTGCTCTCTTCAGGAATTCTTTGCAACTCCTCCATTTCTCCCCCATTCCAAAGGTTTTGTGTTGCCCATGGCCTTGGCTGGAAGGCTACAGCTCCAAAGGTTCCATATCCAAGGATTTCAGGGAGATGCCTGCACACCAGAGCACACTCTTAATCCCACAGATCCTTAAAAAACAGCCGAGGGATCTCTCCAGAGCACAGGATGGGAACTCTCACAGGATGGGAAGGCCCTGGGAGAAGCAGGAAATTCAGGAGCCCCTTTTCCAGAGAGGGTCTCCAAAGAAACGGGTCTGTGGTGAGGAAAATACAGAACCCTCCGGAAGTGCAAGTTCAGGGAAAGTTTACTGAAGATCCAAAAATAAAGGTGGGGCAAAAAGGAGACATTTGAGTCAATGTAGGTACTGTAGAAATTCAGGGCATGATTCATTAGCCAAAAAAAATCCCAACACCCTCTGTAGCTATTTCCAAGGCGGTACATCCATAATTTATGTGGAACAGGAGTGGGCTGAGATTTCCCCCACACTGCTCCTGCATAAATTACACCGGCTTGTAATTCATCACCCTCCTGTTTCTCCTGCTTGTAAGTGGTAACCTCTCATTTAACCATCAGGGCCGTCAGAGGCATCTGCACAGGGCAGGGGGGGCATCTCGGGGGGAAGGAGCCCAGGGTGGGTGTGGGAGGGACTCTCGGGGAGAACAGGCTACAACACACCCTCCACAGCACTGACCCCGGAGAGCACCCACAGCACAAGGAGTTTAAAGCATCAGGAGGGCTCCTGTGGAGGGCTGGGAGCTGCTCAGTCACTGGGCCAGCAGAGAAATCCTCGAGAGCATTAAATCAATCTGTAAGACGTGTCCCACCCCTGGAAGGTTGGACAGGGATTGGAGCATCCTGGGCTGGTGGGAGGTGTCCCTGCCCATGGCACAGGGTGGCACTGGATGGGCTTTGAGGCCCCTTCCAACCCAGCCCATTCCATGAGTCCCTGAAGGGGGGCCCTGCACAGCAGGGACACACCGTGTGTGGCTCCCCTTCATCCCATTTGTCAGCAGACAAAATCAACCTACAGAAATTACTGCAGTGTTTAAAACAGAAGCGAGTCCATTCTCCAAATCCCAGGAGGAGGGCCCAGCTCTGCAGCCCCACAGATGGGTGTGCTGTGCTCAGCAAGGCTTGGCTTCTCTGATTCTCTTCTTTTTAATGTGATTCTGGGCTCCTAAAGCCTCTGACAGCAAACCCTGTGTCCCTCCTGCCTGCTGAGCGTGGCTCAGGATAACAGAGCCCTTCCTTCCCCTCTCCTTGGGCTGGTGCTGGGGGGCTCAGGGCTAACACTGGTAGCTCCTGCTTGGGCTTCAAGGAAAAACAGGAACTGCAGAAAGGACAGCACAAAGAGGAACAGTTGTATTCCTGTCTCTCATCTCCCCCTGCATTTTACCATCCTGTCATGCAGCTCATCCCTGAGCCTTCACTCACTCCAGGACTACAGGGCTGGAGCAATGCAATAGTTTTGTAGGAGTTATTCCATCTCCATCTTGTTTCATTTTTTGTCTCTTCCCATGGTAAATAAGGACCTTGTCCTTGGCTGGGCTGTGACCTCCCTTCAAGAGTTCCTATGGAATGACTTCAGGGGTCTATGTGGAATAATTCAAGCAAATCCTCAGTGCTGGAACAGCAGCACCACCAAATCCCTGGGGATGTCAGTCCCAGAGAAAATGGTCTGTGTTCATTTCCCCCTGAGCTGGAGAAGGGGGACCAGGCAAAGAGCCTGGAGCAAAACCAAAGGAACCACCTGAGAAGAGACTTGTGCTCAGCCCAGCACCTGGCACAGCATGGAATCCTGGCTGACATGGATGGGCTCCAAAGGAATATAAGCCACAACTGCTCCCAGGCACTTGGAAGGTTTAATGCCTGGCTGGTGTTCCATAATCTCAGGCCATTAACCTCAGCTGGTCACTAAGCCCCCAGAAATGCCCAGTGCTGAGGGTGGTTTATCACTCCGAGACAAATAAAAGAGAGGAGGAAAAAACCCCACCAGGTTATGGAATGTCTCCTAATGGGAAAACCAGTTCCAACTGCGAAGGGATCGCCCAAGGAATGAACACCCCAATAATCCCAACACAAAACTCCCACTCGTGAACTTTGAAGCACAAAGTGACTTTGTCATAAAAGGCTCCAAAAACTCTTCACCAAAACTGGAGCAGAACATTCACGTGCCACGTGTTGTCACCGAGGTCCTGTGCAGGAGAAGGGCCCCCTGAGCCCGTGAGGCAGGAAGGGGACAATCCCCACACCACAGGGATCTGGGCAAGGAAAACCCAAATCAATGTGTCATTGGGTTGGAAAAGCATCAAGTCATCCACCTTTCTCTTGGGAAAGGGACAGGTAAGTCTGTAGTTACCCAGGCTTGCTGGAGTCACGAGGGAGGAGTTTAATTCAGTTTTCCTGTGGATTTTGGGATTCTCCTGCTTAACCCCAGCTGTCTGAGGTGGCTCCGGATCAGCCAGCACATCCCGTGGGGCTGCACGTGGTGGTGCCCAGATGCAGCACACTGAGGCAGGTGGTTCCTGCCTGTCGTGTCCCACCCCTCTGTTTTAGCTCCCCAAACCCCGTGTATTCCCCCCAGGGGGTGGTAGGAGAGCAGATCTTCATGGGAACAGCAGGGCACGTCTCCCAGATCCAGCAGGAACCGGATTACAGAGGTGCCCATGTGCAGCTCGCTGCCTCTTCCTCCTCCCACAGAGCAAAGCCCTGGAACCCTTTCTCCAGGGGGAATGTGCCAGATTAATGGGATATCACTGGCCCAGACACCAGGTTATCCCAATAAAAGGGTACTTTCTTGACTCCCAAAGGAATGAGTGTTTTCAGAGGGTGCTTGCACAGTCCTGACCTGAAGTGTTTGCTGCGTTGTCTGGCTCGGGATAACACATTTTTCCAGGGATATCAGAATTCATTAAGTGCAGGAGCCTCCAGAAACACGGGGGCAGTTCCTGCTGTCCCAACGTGTCAATGGGGAAAGGATGTGTTATATAAGCTGGGAAAAGAGCTGCTGGTTGAGCACTGAAACCACCAGCCCAGAGAGTGTCCGTCACAAACCCACACAGGGCAGGAGCAACGGGATAGGGGGAGAACCAAGGGGAGGTCACAGCCTGTTCCCTGCAGGAAAGGGTGTCCCAGCCCGGAGCCGTCAGGATCCAGCCTTAAAGAGACTCTTATTTAAGGACATTAAATCTCTGATTTAGAACAAAGACAGGTTCTCCCAAACCCGTGACGTCCCTCCTAGACAGTGCCAAGGAAACGGAGTGCGGAGGGTTTATTGTTCCCTGGGAATGTGAGGGGAGTGGAACTACCAAGAGGTATTTTTACCCTGGTTCTTGCAGTGTTTAACACACTGCAGCCCAGCTCCCACCAAGCACACAGCCGAGGCTCTGCAGGCAGCACACAGCACAGGGGCTGGGCTGGGCTGGGAACACTCACTCCCCCGGGAATGCCGACACCGAAATTCCCAGCAGCTGGCAGGAGCAGCACCTCTGACACGCCGGGTGAGCTGTGAAAGGGCACAGAAATCCACTTGGGCTGTGTCAGGGGCAGGGAACTGGGGCGGGGAGGGAACTCCAGCCCGCCCCCACGGCTTCTAAGGATGCTTCCCATATTGTTAGAGGGATAGGGGCAGGCAGGTGAGTCCTGGCTCCTCCTCATCCCCTCGGACACCTGGAGCCACAAATGAACAGGGCAGAGGAGAAACACCTCCTTACTCCCCACATGGGTCACCAAGAGGTTGAGATTGGAGAGTAGGGAGGAATTGGTGGCTGGGAGGGCCCTGGCCCAGGTTGGGCAGAGAAGCTGTGGCTGCCCCTGGATCCCTGGGAGTGTCCAAGGGCAGCTTGGACAGGGCTTGGAGCACCCTGGGCTGGTGGGAGGTGTCCCTGCCCATGGCAGGGGGTGGAAAACACATGATCTTTATGATCCTTTCCAACCCCAGCCATTGTGGGATTCCATGACTGTTTTTATTCCACCTGACTATCAGCCAAAACACCCCTCTTAACAGGACATCTTTTTAACATGGCAATTGTATTTCCTGGGCTCTGCTTTATTAAAGCAGAACTGTGAAGATTTCACTCATCAGGCTTTCCCACCTCACCCTGAACCAACAAGAAGCAGATCCTTTTCCCAACTCTGTGGGTCTCCCAAACCTAAGGAATTTAGAAAAAAAACCCAACCCTATTTCTGTCTCTACCACATTCTTTTCAAAGCAAGAGAACATATTTCAGCAAGCCCAGGTCTGGAGCCCCATGTGATCATCTCTTCCTCCACATGCAGCACAGTCCCATCGGATGGTGGTTGACACGAGCCGCCGGTGTCCATAGAAACCACGGCACATCCCAGAGCTCCCGGATCCGCTCCAGGGCTCCACCTGCAATCCCAGCACCGGGGCCCTGGGCAGGCCCCCACCACAGGGCCACGCTGCACAGCAAACTGGTGGGACTGGGAGGTGCTGGGCGGTGGGGCTGGGTTGATGAGGAATCCCAAATCCTGTCCCCTCACTGCAGGAACGCTGAGCATTCCCACCCTGTGCATGTAAGTGACCTGTATTTGTGCCAGGCACGGCTGAGAAGCTGCATCCAACCCTTCCCTGCTCCGCCCCACACGCTCCGTGCCACGCTCCGGTTTTGCCACTCCAATCACGCAAAAGCCTCGTTGCAACAGCACAGCCTGAGCAAAGAGCCTGAGCAAAGAGCCTGAGCTTTGTGGGTCACGCTCCAGAAACACGGAGACAAACCCCCGAAAGCAAAGCCGGCTCCCAAACCCCCCCGGCTGGGCTGAGCAGCAGCCAAACCCCACTCCCCCTCCGTACCTACTGCCCGGCCTATTAATAGCCCGCCTCTCTTTTGTGACTTTAGGCTATTTTAAACCCAAACCTTGTTGCCATGGAGACAATAAGCCGGTCAGCACATCTGCTGGAGAGTGGGACACGGCGTTTTTAAAGGGAGAATTCCAAAGGCTCACACTTTTATGAATCCGCCGCGGCGACTCCGCCAAAGGCACGGAAAGGATCCCGGTCCTCCAGTTTGCTGTCACCTCCCAGGGGTTCTACAGCCCTGGGGGCTGTCCTGGTGCCCACCATCAGCACCAGGATCCATGAGGACACGGATCATGCTCCAGCCACAAGCACTGTGATCCGTGAGGACACGGATCATGCTCCAACCACAAGCACTGTGATCCATGAGGACACGGATAATGCTCCAACCACGAGCCCCATGATCCATGAGGACACAGATCACATTCCCGTCACAAGCACCATGATCCATGAGGACACGGATGATGCTCCAACTACAAGCCATGACCTATGAGGACATGATCATGTTCCAAGCCCTGTGATCCATGAGGATGATGCTTCAACCACAAGCCCCATGATCTATGAGGACACGGATCACGTTCCAATCACAAGCCCCATGATCCATGAGGACACAGATGATGCTCCAACCACAAGCACCGGGATCCATGAGGACACAGATCACATTCCCGTCACAAGCCCCATGATCCATGAGGACACGGATGATGCTCCAGTTCCATGTGCAGCACCAGCCACACTCCGAGAGCCCCAGGAACAAGAACAGCTCCCCATGGGCAGGACCCACCGAGCCAGAGGTTGCAGAGGCTCCAAACACAGCCAGAAATGATCAGCTGGGGGTGTTTCAGGGAACACAGTTGTGGCCGTCGCTTGCTTGCAAACACTCCCTCACACAACATCATTCCCCTTTTCTAAGGGAACACCAAGTGGGAACTTAATTGGAGATTCAATTAGTACGTGAAGAAACATTCAATTAAGCTTCCTGGTGACACAGAGATTCCCAGCCACACAGCCTTCCAGAGGAAGAAGGGAATGTGCACGAGCCTGGTGGGCTCGTCACGGTCAGATGAGGTGATGGCAGAATGAAGGAGAGAAGACAATTTTCCTGCTCTTTGTCTTGTAATTAAAAAAAAATCCATTTAAGTTTCAACCTTGTGAAGGTTCATAGAGGCACAGGATATCCTGAGCTGGAAGGGACCCCCAAGGGTCATCAGTGCAACCCCTGGCCCTGCACAGACACCCCAACAATCCCCCCTGTCCCTGTCCCATCAACCAAACCCTCCTGGAGCTCTGGCAGCCTCGGGGCTGTGCCCACTGCCCTGGGGAGCCTGGGCAGTGCCCACCACCCTCTGGGGGAAGGGCCTTTCCCTGAGATCCCACCCAACCCTGCCCTGGGGAGCCTGGGCAGTGCCCACCACCCTCTGGGGGAAGGGCCTTTCCCTGAGATCCCACCCAACCCTGCCCTGGGGAGCCTGGGCAGTGCCCACCACCCTCTGGGGGAAGGGCCTTTCCCTGAGATCCAACCCAACCCTGCCCTGGCACAGCTCCCTGAGGGCTGTGGCCCTGCCCAGCACCTCCTCCCAACCACACATGGACAAACCTAACCACAGCAGGATTTTGGGGCACCTGGGGTCAAAGCAACTCCTCAGGAAGGCAGATGTGCACAGGGACATGTGACAGCCACGTGCCACCAGCTGTCACCAATGGGGAAGCCAGGAATGGGGGATGCACTCCAAGTCCACCAGCCCCAAGAGCCACATCTGAAGACAACTCTGGAAGAGAGTTGTTCATCCCATCACTCTGACTTCCTCCACACAGGCAGCATCCCAAAGGAGATCATGGAGAGATTGATCTAGGCATGATCCAACCCTTGGGCTCACCTGAAGCTGCCCAGGCTCCCTGTGACCCTCATCATTCCAGGATTTCTCCTCACCACAGCTGCCACTGGGAGCCTTCCCAAGGGTGCACCCAGCTGGGCCCAGTGGTGGGATGGGGTCTCTCCAGCTGGCAGGGAAATCCCATCGCAGTGGCTCAATCCCAGTGCTGGGACCTGGCACAGCCCCTACAGGCCAGGCACAAGGAATGGCCTCATCTCTGCCCTGAGAACCAAACCATCTTCAAAAGTCACCTCTGTGACTTGGAAGGCAAATCCAGGCCATGGTGACTGACAAATCAGTAGGCCCAAGGTCAGGCTGGGTGGGCTTGGAGCCACCCGGGACTGTGGAGGGTGTCCCTGTCCGTGGAACTTGATTTTAAGGTCCCTTCCAACCCAAGCCATTCAATGATTATAGATGATCCTGTGACATTGGTGGAAAGCCCTGACTGCCCAAAGCTCAGAGGACCTTTTGTGAACTCCCTCCATGGTGCAAGAGGGACCTGCAAACACAGGGAAGCTCCTCTGGCTGTTGGGGCACCGCGGCGAGACGTGACAGGGATGGTTATTCCAACTCAAGCCTCAACTCGCCTCTCTGATTTAACCTGAATATGCAGGTTTACAGAGTAAAATCTGTACTTTTACAAAGTAAATCTACTGTCTTTTACTTTGTAAAATGGCTTAGCTGGAGAGCTGCAGCTGCTGAGTGAGCTCAGCCCCCAGGCTCGAGCAGAGCCGGCTCCCGGCGATGCCACCGCCGTGCCAACAAGGCTCCTGCTCTCTGCAGAAAGGGCTCAATCTTTTATTCACCTGTCAAGTGCTTAAAGAGCTTCTAAATGCTGCACAGAGCAAAATAACAGCCTTATGGAATAATCACATTCCATGACAGTAAAGCTGTATTTTAGAAATTAATGACTCATCGCAGAATTGAGCTCAGCCTGGGAAACGACTGAAACTCAGAGCTGCTCCTCTGCAGGTTGTGCTTTATCCACCTCATCAGCGCTGGGTTTTCAGGAATGCCTGGATCACTGCATGGCCCCCCTGGAAAGGGCCACTCTGCCAGCAGCACCCACCTCCTGGGTCCCACAAAACTGCAGGGAAGAGCAGAGTCTCAAGGTCATACACCGAGCCTCGTTCCCTGCTGAGGAAATGGGTTTGAGACAAAGAAATGCAGAGTGGAAGGAAGGAGGGAATCAGATGCACCCTGAGAAGTTTGTTGAGACAGTCAGTGGAGCTGCCTCCACATCACTGGTGAGCAGGGACTGAGTGCTGCTCTCTCTGCTTCAGGGACACCTTCCCCTATCCCAGGTTACTCCAGCCTGCCCTTGGACACTGCCAGGGATCCAGGGGCAGCCACAGCTTCTCTGCCCAACCTGTGCCAGGGCCTGCCCACCCTCCCAGCCACCAATCCCTTCCCAATATCCCACCTGACCTGCCCTCAGGTGAAGCCACTCCTGAGATGGCAACGGGGCATCTCCCCCAGGTCAGGGGGAAGGTTTTCACACTGGAGAGATGACAAAGAGGACTGAGACACCCTCAGACCCTCCCAAACCTCACCCAGAACTCCCTTTGCCTGGTGAAGCAGGAGGAGCATGTGGGGCTGCAGATGCCAATGCTGGGGCTGCCCAGGATACCACAGCCCCTGCCCCAAACACAAACTCAGCTGGAAACGAGGCCACAAACCCCTTTGTTAAAGAATCTAAATGTTTTTATCAAAGTGCCAGTAACCCTTTAAAGTGCTGTTACAGCCTGAGAGCTGGTCTAACAACAGAAAATGCTGTTTTCCTTTCCCCCTCAGGATTACACAGGCAAAATGCTCTTAAAAAGGGGAAGCACAAGCACTGCCAGGGATGCAGCACCAGGTGTGGCCAAGGCTGAAAAGAAAATTTGCTTTAACTTCAACTGTCTCTAAATAAGCAGCAAAAAACTCCCAGAAATAAACTGCGTGTCTAAATATAGTTTTCTGTGAAGTTCAATGTCCTTGGACTGCACAGGGACACTCAGTGGCTTTACCTGGAATCTCTGCCACGAGCTGGGAAGGATTTCCACTGATTATTAGGAATGTTTCAAGAAGATTTTATGGCAAGGCCCCGCTGACACTGAAGAGACCTCCAGGACCACCAAGTGCAACCCCCAGCACTGCCATGTCCCCAGGTGCCACATCCCCATGGATTTTAAATCCCTGCCAGGGATGGGGACTCCATCACTGCCCTGGGCAGGTGTGCCAGGGCTGGACAGCCCTTTCCAGGAAGGAATGTCCCCAGTATCCAACCCAAACCTCCTTTGGTGCAGCCTGAGGCTGTTTCCTCCTGTCCTGTCACTTGTTGTTCTCCACAGGCCACTGAACTTTTCGCAGTGAAACAAACCCCCTTAAGAATCACAGGCAATAGAAGTGATGCTACCAGAACTCACTGGGGGAAAACAAATTATGCGTAGTCACAGGTCACACAAAAAGAGGGGGGAAAGACAAAATCTTCCAGAAAACACAACCAGGAATTCTTATGGCAGCATTCTGTGGAACTACGAGCACATGTTTTCAGCTGCCCTACTTAGTGTCTTATAATTGACTTCTGTCCCTTAAGGGGTTTCTTAACTATAATTGAGCAGCACCTGCCACGTCAGAGGAACAATTCTGTGAGCCCATTCCCGGCTCAAACGCCTCACTTAACACCTTCAGCACCGGGCTGGGCCCTGTCACCAACCCCTGGGAATATCCCACACTCCGGGTCACTCCAGGACACGAGGATGGGATGGATGTCCCTCTCAGGGCAGCTCTCTGGGGGTTTGGAACATCATCCCATTGCTTTCCAGCACACACGGCATGAGGGGCCCCTCCGGCCTCCCCCGTGGGGAGGGGAGTGGGGAGCTCTGCCCTTGGGGACACACAGGGGACTCACGATGGACCCCCTTTGCTCCTCATCACACGGTGTGGATGAAAATGCAAATCCAAAAGCTTGTCCACACATGATTCCCACACTAAATTAGGCTGAAAAAGCAGAACTTGAATGTAACATAATGAAAAGTCAAGTAATGAGTTCAAATCCCGGAGAGCTGCGTCTCTCCTGACACAGAAGGAATCCAAGGATATCATTTCCATGGGTATTTCGGACTTGGACAAGAAGCTGGTGCACAATTCTTAACACATCCGAGCTCTACAGAAGATTTACAGTCCTCTGGGACATTTGTTGCAAATCTCACTGGCAGAATTGTTTGTTTTTAGGTTAGACCTACAACCAGCACGGCGTTACTGGAAGCTAATCCTTGCTGGTGGGACTTGATGTTCCACTTTTGCTGGTAGAGCCTGATTGCTATTAGGGAAAACTTCCCAGCGGGAGGGAAGGACAGGGAAAACATCCCAGCCCCTGATTTCCTGTGATGATTTGGCAGAGCCCCTGCAGTGTGCAAAGCGATCCCTCGGGGGGGTCGGGAGTGAAGCGAGGCCCCCTGTCCTGCCAAAACCAGACAACACAAGCCAGGCTTCCAAAATCCTGTCCTGCTCCCTCAGACACCCAGTGATGCCGCTGACCCTCTGCCTAAACCACAAACCCTCAGTGTCCACATGGCTCAAAATGCACCTCTGGAAACAACATCCCTGGAAACAACATTTCTCCGGGACATCCCCCAGGAGGGCCCATGGCCCCCAGCAATGTCTCCTCAACAGCCCAGCACAGCCTAAAACTGCCTTAATATGCATTTATCCTTGTTGCCACTGCAATTTCCACAGCTGAGATCCCACTGAACATCAAATTCTTGCTGAGCCTCTCACATGTCACTCTGGGAACGGGGACTCTGGCTCTGCTCGGGGCTGGAGCTGACGAGGAGATGCCACAAAGCAAAACCAAACTTCCCTGGGTTATTTCAGTCCCTCTCCCTGACAGACCGACCCCGCAGCTGCCACATCCTGAGCACAACACGCTGCCACACATGACAAGTGTCCCCAAATCCATCAGGGGCCCAGGCCAGCCTTCCCTGGGCTTCCTTAAGTTTCTGCTAAAGTCACCGAGCAGTCTGGGATACAGGTTTGTTCCACCTCGTTACCTTTAAAGCAAATTAATAATGTTTACTCTGAGAGGCATCTGTTAGGTGAGAGTGATTCTTCAGGGAGAGTCAGGATGTCAGTCTGTGTTTTACTCAGGGCAGGCAGGAGTGGGGAGAATGGGAACAGGGATGGAAAAGGGAACAGGGAAGGGAAAGGGTGATAGAGAAGGGAAAGGGGGTTTCATGATGTGCCAGGGCGAGCACAGGGTGTTGCATCATCAGCACCCAGGAGCCCCAACCTGAGATGCTGATGCTCTTGACACCTTTAAAAGAATGTTTTCCCCAGAAATCCTAAAGCCAGGAGCTCACTAAAACCTCGGCTTCCATTCCCTAAGGCAAGTGCAGCTCTTGCCCTGGGTGTCACAGGGAATAACCAGAGGACCAGCCCGAGGGGGCAATCGCAGCCGGGGAAGGGAAGGCGAGGACAATCCCTGTGTTTATCCCGTTAAACCGCGACTCCAGCGGGGTTTTGGGGCCGTGCTCCGGAGCTGCCGGGGCTGCCAGCCCTGCCCTGAGCCCGAACTGCCCCGGCCCGGCTGCGGAGCGGCCGCACATCGTGCCGTGTCCGGAGCCGGAGCATCCCTTGGGCTGAGCCGGACTCGGGGCTGAGCCGGACTCGGAGCATCCCTTGGGCTGAGCCGGCCCCGAAGCATCCAGGGCTGAGCCCGCCCCGGTGCTGAGCCGGACCCGGGGCTGAGCCGGACTCGGAGCATCTCCAGGGCTGATCCGGACCCGGGGCTGATCCGGACCCGGAGCATCTCCAGGGCTGAGCCGGACCCGAGNTGGGGCCGTGCCCCGGCGCTGCCGGGGCTGCCAGCCCTGCCCTGAGCCCGAACTGCCCCGGCCCGGCTGCGGAGCGGCCGCACATCGTGCCGTGTCCGGAGCCGGAGCATCCCTTGGGCTGAGCCGGACTCGGGGCTGAGCCGGACTCGGAGCATCCCTTGGGCTGAGCCGGCCCCGAAGCATCCAGGGCTGAGCCCGCCCCGGNCACGGCATGAGGGGCCCCTCCGGCCTCCCCCGTGGGGAGGGGAGTGGGGAGCTCTGCCCTTGGGGACACACAGGGGACTCACGATGGACCCCCTTTGCTCCTCATCACACGGTGTGGATGAAAATGCAAATCCAAAAGCTTGTCCACACATGATTCCCACACTAAATTAGGCTGAAAAAGCAGAACTTGAATGTAACATAATGAAAAGTCAAGTAATGAGTTCAAATCCCGGAGAGCTGCGTCTCTCCTGACACAGAAGGAATCCAAGGATATCATTTCCATGGGTATTTCGGACTTGGACAAGAAGCTGGTGCACAATTCTTAACACATCCGAGCTCTACAGAAGATTTACAGTCCTCTGGGACATTTGTTGCAAATCTCACTGGCAGAATTGTTTGTTTTTAGGTTAGACCTACAACCAGCACGGCGTTACTGGAAGCTAATCCTTGCTGGTGGGACTTGATGTTCCACTTTTGCTGGTAGAGCCTGATTGCTATTAGGGAAAACTTCCCAGCGGGAGGGAAGGACAGGGAAAACATCCCAGCCCCTGATTTCCTGTGATGATTTGGCAGAGCCCCTGCAGTGTGCAAAGCGACCCCTCGGGGGGTCGGGAGTGAAGCGAGGCCCCCTGTCCTGCCAAAACCAGACAACACAAGCCAGGCTTCCAAAATCCTGTCCTGCTCCCTCAGACACCCAGTGATGCCGCTGACCCTCTGCCTAAACCACAAACCCTCAGTGTCCACATGGCTCAAAATGCACCTCTGGAAACAACATCCCTGGAAACAACATTTCTCCGGGACATCCCCCAGGAGGGCCCATGGCCCCCAGCAATGTCTCCTCAACAGCCCAGCACAGCCTAAAACTGCCTTAATATGCATTTATCCTTGTTGCCACTGCAATTTCCACAGCTGAGATCCCACTGAACATCAAATTCTTGCTGAGCCTCTCACATGTCACTCTGGGAACGGGGACTCTGGCTCTGCTCGGGGCTGGAGCTGACGAGGAGATGCCACAAAGCAAAACCAAACTTCCCTGGGTTATTTCAGTCCCTCTCCCTGACAGACCGACCCCGCAGCTGCCACATCCTGAGCACAACACGCTGCCACACATGACAAGTGTCCCCAAATCCATCAGGGGCCCAGGCCAGCCTTCCCTGGGCTTCCTTAAGTTTCTGCTAAAGTCACCGAGCAGTCTGGGATACAGGTTTGTTCCACCTCGTTACCTTTAAAGCAAATTAATAATGTTTACTCTGAGAGGCATCTGTTAGGTGAGAGTGATTCTTCAGGGAGAGTCAGGATGTCAGTCTGTGTTTTACTCAGGGCAGGCAGGAGTGGGGAGAATGGGAACAGGGATGGAAAAGGGAACAGGGAAGGGAAAGGGTGATAGAGAAGGGAAAGGGGGTTTCATGATGTGCCAGGGCGAGCACAGGGTGTTGCATCATCAGCACCCAGGAGCCCCAACCTGAGATGCTGATGCTCTTGACACCTTTAAAAGAATGTTTTCCCCAGAAATCCTAAAGCCAGGAGCTCACTAAAACCTCGGCTTCCATTCCCTAAGGCAAGTGCAGCTCTTGCCCTGGGTGTCACAGGGAATAACCAGAGGACCAGCCCGAGGGGGCAATCGCAGCCGGGGAAGGGAAGGCGAGGACAATCCCTGTGTTTATCCCGTTAAACCGCGACTCCAGCGGGGTTTTGGGGCCGCGCTCCGGAGCTGCCGGGGCTGCCAGCCCTGCCCTGAGCCCGAACTGCCCCGGCCCGGCTGCGGAGCGGCCGCACATCGTGCCGTGTCCGGAGCCGGAGCATCCCTTGGGCTGAGCCGGACTCGGGGCTGAGCCGGACTCGGAGCATCCCTTGGGCTGAGCTGGACCCGAAGCATCCCCTGAGCTGAGCCGGACCCGGAGCATCCCCCCGGCTGAGCCGGACCCGGGGCTGAGCCGGCCCCGAAGCATCCAGGGCTGAGCCCGCCCCGGTGCTGAGCCGGACCCGGGGCTGAGCCGGACCCGGAGCATCCCCAGGGCTGAGCCGGCCCCGGTGCTGATCCGGCCCCGGAGCATCCCCGGCTGCAGCCCCGGCCCCGCGGGGCAGGGGGTCCCGGTGCCGGTGGGACCGGCCTGCCGGAGCCTGCCCGAGCTCCCCCCGCCCCCGGAGCCCCCCGAGCCCCCCGGAGCCCGGCGTGGCTGACCTGCCGCAGGATGAAGCTGGT
>VXBX01000783.1:0-17233 GCA_013400415.1 Scytalopus superciliaris | reverse complement strand
GGGGAAGGGAAGGCTCCAGGGACACCTGAGAGCCCCTCCCAGGGCCTGAAGGGGCTCCAGGAGAGCTGGGGAGGGACTGGGGACAGGGCAGGGAGGGACAGGACACAGCAGGGAATGGCTTCCCACTGCCAGAGGGCAGGGATGGGGGGGATATTGGGGAGGAATTGCTGGCCAAAGATCCCTTCATAAGGGGAGCACCGTGTTTAGCTCAGTCAGGGAGTGCAGGCAAACCAGGCTCCACAGCAGGGCTTTGGGCCGAGGGAAAACACCCCTGAGCTTGGGTTTCTGTCCCAGAGATGGGATAGAAAGTGAATTTTCAACTACAGGTTGCATTTTTACTATATTTTGTCCTCACTGAGGATTCCCAGAGAAGCTGTGGCTGCCCCTGGATCCCTGGGAGTGCCCAAGGGCAGGTTGGACAGGACTTGGAGCACCCTGGGCTGGTGGGAGGTGTCCCTGCCCATGGCAGGGCATGGGACGAGATAACCCTTAATTTCCCTTCTCTACCAAACCACTCCAGGGTTCCCAGTGAGCTGGCAAAGTGGAGATGTGACACTAAACCCAGTTTAACTCCCTGGAGCTGAGCCACAAGTCCCAGGGCCACACACACCACAGCTCTGCCCAACCCTTCCCAGACCCACCAGCATGGACCAGCACCCACTTCCAGACAGGGAGAGCCCTACACACTCCAGGGCGTGGAGGAAGGAAAGCTACAGCAGGAGCTGAAGTGATTTGTTTGAAGCCAAAACCTGGAAGCTGGACCTGGATTTCCCGCTTCCCACTGCTGTGCTTCAGCCACAGGCACACCCCACCTCCCGAGGGGATGAGCAGGAGCAGGAGGACCCAGCTGCCCTCTGAGCACAGGGGGGCTCTGGGGAGGGTCCGGCAGAGCCAGCGTCCCGCTGTGCTCCAGGAGCTGAGGAGCAGCCTGCTTTCTGTGCCCAAGGCGAATGTGGGTCACGGAGGCTGGAGGCTGAATTCGATTATTTTTCCAGTCAGCACGTTGGTCCTTCTCTGGAAAGCGGCTCCTTTCCCAAGGGAAGGTTCTGTCCACAAACCCCACGGAGCAGGGTCTCTCTCTCCAGCAAGACACGGCTGAGATTCAAAAGGAAAACCAACCCTGCACTTCCCCCTGATTCCCAGGGCATGATTTGGCTTTATAAGGGCTGGCAAAGTTCATATTTGCAAGCTGAAGTGACCCAAAATCAACCCACCAGGGCCAGCAGCTCCAAGGGGCTGGAAATAGGGATGAAAAGCAGGGATTTATGTCTAAGGAATGATGTTTGGGGATGTTCTTGGGCTCCTCACGTGCATTTTTGGTGTCCATGCCCAGCTTGAGCAGCAGGGTGAAAGCACAAGGATTCATTTTTATTTGGGATGAGCCAGAAACCTCAGTCACACTGAGACAACTCAGCTTTTGCTTCTGGTAACAGGGAATTAACCTTGTAGCAAAAAAGAATTCCTCTTTTAACAAGAAATTAATCACTCAGCAAAGAGAATTCCTCTTTTAAGGTGGAATTTACCCTTAGCAAAGAGAATCCTCCTCAGGTGTGTTTGTTCACAAACATTACTCACTCCACAGACACCTCACGGTGTTCAGTGTAGCCAAGAGGTTCTTAGAAAAGCTAAAACCAAGGGAAAAAAATCATCTTCCTCTGAGGAAATAATTCCTGAGAGAGGTCCCAGCTGCAGCCCAGCAGGGAGTGCCAGTGCCCCAGCAGCCCAGGGCCCTCCACCACCAACACCCACCGCACAATGAACACACCACAAGGCTTGGGAGGTTTAAACAATCTCATTTTTACCATTATTTCTGTAGCCAATCGAACAGACAAAGCCTCGGTCACATCAGGTGACAGCACAACCCCTCAGCCCACCCTGGGGGGGAACAAAGACAAGGTTCACAGACACAACAGGTCACCAACCCACACGAGGAGAAAATGAATCTATTATTGGTACTGAACACCCATGAAACAAACATATTCCAATAAAATTGTCATTATAAAGTTGCCCAGGTTCCTATGTTAATATGAAAAAGCAGGAGTTCTCCACTGTGAATTCCTGATAGAAAACAGCAGGTACAAACCTAAGGTAGAAATCTGGAGTTAGAGAAATCCTTTGGCAGCATGTTCAGTTACAATCAGGCCTTAAAAATAAATATGATCGTGTCTACAAGTATGAAGAGAAACAGCAGCCCCCTCTAGATACACTGGTTTAATAATAATTAAATTATTTTACACTATCTACAAGTTGCATATCACAGAGTTAGATCCATGGAGAGAAGGGATGAGAGAAGGACAAATGCTGCTTTTAGAAAAGTTCAGGCGTGTGTGGAGCCGTGTAGAAAGCCTCAGAGAAATGGGTGTATCTGTCATTTATCCTGGACAGGGAGCTGAGCAGAGCCAAGTCACATCTGCCTGGCTCCACTGAGGACTTCTCTTGGAGCAAAGCCTGGACTCCAATAGAAACACCAATCCCAATTTCCTAATGAACATGGAGGACTTTTACCAACGAGAGCAAGGTTTAATTTGACCACAAACTCAACCTGGAACAATGAAAGCTCCAAACAACAGGAATTTGGAACAGCAGCATCGAAATCAATTCAGTTCCTTAAAAGACGCACGGAACAAGTTAGCAAAACACTTCAGTATTGCCACGAGTGTTGTGTGCACTGAGCTACCTCCAGGGGAAGGATGAAGCCATGTCGAAAGGAAACACAAGATCTCCCTTCCAATTGCACAAATTCAAACAAAAAGAGTGATTGAGAGAGCAGGTTCTCAACACCTTATTGCATGAGCACGAGGCTGCAAGTGAACAGAAGGTCATGATAATTAACTGAAATGCAAAGTGAGTGGAGGAGGTGCTGAGTGAAGGGTGGGTTTTGTCACTCAGCAGCCCAGAATCCAAGAGTGCCAATCTGAGGCAACAGTTATCCACCAAAAATACTTATTTAGACATCTGGGAGCTTCATGGATTTAATCAAGAGGTTTCTATCAGTGAATTGCTTCCATTGTTTCCCCAATCCAAGGATTATTACTCACCAGGGATTGTTAGAACAGGTGTAAATGTGCCCTTGCTACAGCGAGGAGGTCAAAGGAAGAGAACAAAGGGATTTTTTTTCAGCGTTGAAACAAGAGAAGAAAGAAATCCCACGTTCCCAAAGGATAATCCAGCTCATCTGCCCCCTTGTACAAACCCCACCCCTTCAAAAAGTGCATCAGGGAAGAAATTCTTGGATTTCTTTTCTCCGCCACCCTTCTCAGCCCCGAGGATTCTCCTTCTCCAGGGACACGGCCGTTGTTTTCCACAGGCAGCCACTCCTTGTGTGGGGAGCACCTTCCCACCCATCAGCACGTGGATTCTGCCTCAAATGCACCTTTCCCAAGAGGGCTCAGAGTTGCTCTGTGATCCCAGCGTGGATGTGGTGGCAGAGAAAGGAAATCCAAGAGAGGAAGAACCCCCTGGTCCCACCAGAACGATTCCTGTTCCGCTCGGCTCCCCCCTGGAAGGGGAACAAGGCAGATCCTCACAGTCTTAAGGAGCTTCAAACATTCTTGAGCCCCCTCCTTTCCCACAAGGAATCACAACACTCCTTCACTTCAAAATACATCCAAAAAGGAAAAGAAAAAGAGATTCTGTGCAAGTTCCTGGCTCAGCACCTTGGATCCAGCTGGGAGCATCCCTTGCCAGCTCTTCCCAAGGAGACTTGTGCTTGCAGTGCCACCTCTGCCAAAAGGCAAGGGAATTCTGGTAAAACTTGTCTTCTTCAAGAAAAACACTCCAGTTCTCTGGATTTTCCAAAAAATATCCCGAGGCAACACCATAAAAACCTATTTCCACAGGGCCATGGTCTTCACTGTCTCCATGTCAAACCCCCTTCCAGCTGGACTCATGGATCGCTCCCATTCTGGGTCTCCCACTGCAGAGATTCCCTAAAGCCACTGGGACAGAAGGATTACAGAAGACACCAGAGGAGGCAAAGCAACACTGCACGACGTCTCAGCTTCCTCCAGTTTCCAGAAACACATTTGAAAGGGAATTATTTTGGGACAATCTTTCAAGATTCACAAGTGGCGTTTCCTGAAAGCGCAGGAAAAAAAGGGCTCAAAGGAATCTGGAATTATTTTAAACCATCCCCTAATCTAGCTCAAGATGCAAATATGCAAATCACCATCAGAGCTGGGGCCTATTTTTACTCTGCAGCGAGTTGGGTTATTGGAAAAGGAAAATGCACTCTGATATCCGTGACCGGGATTCGTAAAGATCGTTCGGCCAGGCGGTAATTCCTCAACTCGGGAATGCGAGCCGGCGGTCTCAGAGCAGAGGCTGCTGATGGTAATTTGCTGGCTGCTGGAGAAGGGAGTGAGCAGGGAGTGCCACGGGATAACCTGGTCCTTGAGGCAGAGCGGCTGTGTTGCTCTGGAATGCCGCCACGTCCACGGGCACTGCCATCTGGTGCTGGGGGAAGGCAGCGGGGCCGGGGCTCGGGAAGGGCTGCGGCAGCGCCGGCTCGGGGGCTGGGCTGTGGGAGACAACACAGAGCAGCTCTCACAGCTGGGGGGGCTGCCAAACCGCCCCCTGCCTCCCCCAGGGCAGGGCGCCTTCCAACACACACACATTTCCAAAGAACGTGAACAAAAGGGCCGTTTCTGGAGGTGTTTAGGGCCTTGCCAGCCACAAAAGGGCTTTTCTCACCCTCCCCCCCTCAGAACTGAGATCACCTGCAGCCCCAGGTCTCTCTCCTGTCACTCTCCCGAACTTCCCATTCCCATACTTTTCATGCCTGTAGCGCAGCAGGTTTATGGGGTTTGCAGAAAACCCTCAAAATCCTTCCAGCAGCTCAATAATTTTAGTACTCAGTGACCCTGGTGGCTCACATCTTCGTTCACAAAGCCTAGCCACGATGATGATGACCCTGGTGGGTCCCCCCAATTCAGACTGTTCTGTGAAATGTATTAAATTAATACACTAAATATCTGGGAAGTCTCTTTAGTTTTTCCTCTCTGGGCTGGGTGGTCAAACCTGAGCTCAGAGGCTCCTTTCCAGCCCTCCTCTCTTAAAAGCTTCCTGGGAAACATCCTCCTGCAGGACCCATTTTATCCCTAAAACTGTTCTCACTGGCACCTAGTCCAGTCAAATTGGTGTTTTCCTCTCCAAGCTGAGTGGCACTGTAAATATAAACACGAGAGGAACATGGAACCTCTAGGCAAAGCAGCCGAATTCCCACCTGGAAGAGGAGTTTGGTGGATCCATACCTTAAATAAGCAGCCTGGGGAGGCTGAGTGGCTCCAGAGGAACTGAGGCTCTGAGGTGGCAGGCTGTACCCCGGGGCCATGGAGACCCCCTGGACCCCCTGGATCATGTAGTTCCCACTGGGAGGCTGCACAGGATACGACTGCAAGGCAAATCAGGAACGGGACATTTCTTGTTAAACCAAACCATCAGAGTATTCTGAGGCTGTAACACAAACCCCTTTAGCTTCTTGCAGTTCTGGTTCAAATAATGCAAGATTTCCTCAAAATGCAGCGATCACAGGCTAAAAGTGCTCCTTGGGTTTGGATTTGGGAGAATGCCTGGGCACTGAAGGAACAGCTCGTCCCAAATAACCACTCCAAGCCCAGCCTGGCCAGCATTACCCTGCATTTCTGACCACTGGAAGCAGGAATCTTGGAAGAAACAGCAAACTCCAGTTGCCTTCTGGCTTAAATTACTTTTTAACCTCCAAATATAATGAATTTTCCATCGTTACCGGGAGTTAAGGACACGGAATTACTTTTAACTGACATATTTTCAGATCTGGCAGTTGCTATGGCAACTATTCTTTTCCCACTGAACAATTAACATTAAAGTAAAATTCACTTCAAGTAAAAACCCTCATTCTATGCTTTCAAATCTCTCTTTCTCCTCCATTTTTTTCTTAAGCCCTCAACAGGCACATTAGGGACACTGTAAAACACTCCTGAGCCCAAATATGTATTTGTAAGTAATAAACATATTATTATCCGTGTCTTTTAACTGATACAACATGTTCGTTTTTTAAGAGCTAAAAGCAGAGTGTTTCCATCTTTAGAAAAAAATACACTTGGCATTAATATTATATTGCAGTTCACTCCCATCCCCACTATTAGACAAGAAGGGAACATTTCACTTGGAGATTGACATGACTCACAGCAAGAACAGCCACCAAGCTGCTGAAACACACAATTCCAAGTGTAAAAAATGAATCATGGGAGGAACCTTTCGGAATTCTCAGCATTGGCCAAGCAGGCAAGTGCAAAGCCAGGGGAGCATGGCTGGGATTTTCCTGGCAGGGCTATAAAAAGCCCCCAGGCAGTGTGAGGTTGCTCGTGGGCTCAATTCATTTTCTCTGCCACCTCCGAAAATAGAAAAGCCTCTGTGCATTCCCACGCTGCAGGAACACTGACCTGCACGGAGACCCCCGAGGAGGTGGGTGGGAACTGAGCAGGGTGCTGCAGTTTGGAGTAGGCTGAGTACATGGGGCTTTCATTCATCAGCTTGTTGTAGAGCTCCAGAGCTTCCAGAACCTTCACGTTCAGCTCCGACAACTCGGAATGTTTTCTGTGCCAAAACAAAGCAATAAAGACACTGAGCTCCTTCAGATGGGCAGAAAGGAAAGGGGTTCATTAAACAGCTTGGGAGGTGCAACAGAAATTAACCCTTGAAAGGCAAATGGTCACGTTTGTATCCATTTATATGGGAAAACTGCTGTTCTGGGATGGGAGGGGGAGTCCAAGTGGAGCACAACTCCCCCTCCCCAGCTGCCCTCAGACAAGCAACTCCCAGGTGTGGTTACCTTCACTTCCACCCTCAGGTATCTCCAGGAANTGCCCCTCCATGCCTTGTAAATAGTCTCTCCCCATCTCTTTTGGCTCCATCAAGTACTGGAAGCCCAAATGTGAGGAGGAAGAGGTGATGGTGACACTGAAGACATTTTCCTGTCATGGACATTGAGCAGGAGAGTGAAAATTCCAAGCTCTGGACAGGCTGCAAAGGCTACAGCCAAAAAAAGCCAAAATAAAACACACCCATGACTTGTGCAGCTGATTTTGGAGCAGCACCCAAACCTAAGTGCACACACTGGTAACTCAATAATTCAGCATTAAAAGGTCAAGGGAGGGTTGTCATTTTTTTCTTGCAAGATTTTCCAGCTTGGAAGATGAAAGTACAAAAAAGAAACCTATTGTAAGTGCACAGTTTGAAGTAAATCAGGAAATAGGAGAAGCTTTGTTAGGCTCACCTGTCTATCTCTTCTAGTTTTTCATCTATCATTGGGCCCATCTGCTGGCAAATATCTGTGAAGACACAGTCTTGAGGTAGTTCATGTCTTGCACAACCAAAAGTTTAAATGCATCCAAAAGCATTTATTGGAATGAGCAATTCATTTTAGTGTAGTTGGGTAAAAATACTTCATCCCATTTTTTATCTTCTTTCAGTAACTGTTTCGTTCAGAGCTGGGATTTGGATCTTGCAAAGATCAGACATTTCACAGGAGCTGGAAGTTATGCAAATTGCTCTGCTAAACATGGAGCTGGCTTGGAACTATTAAATAAATGGAAATTATACATAGAGCCCCACACTCCCCCACTGTGAGCTGAACTGTTCTACAGCTCACTCTTGGTACAGACCACGGCTCCTCTGAGCTTAAAATAAACACAAAAGAACCTCCAGCTCAATCCACAAAAGGTAACTGTGAGCAGAAGTCATATAAAAAAGAGCTTAGTGCTCCAAGTACCTTCTGAGTCGAGCAGATCTGGAGAATCCAGCTTTAAATCTGTAGGATCTATGCTCTGGAGCACCTGCAGTGTTTTATCCATCTTATCCTGCAAGGTGAAGAGAAGATTGAGAACTTTTATTTCTCCACCACTGCAGAGACTGTTTGAATTTTCCAATCAAAGTTCTTCATATCAACAGAATTATCTGCCAACATTCAGCAGCAAAAGGATGCAAATGCTCAGCACTGGTTTGTATTTAAAGTGGCTCTTTACCTCATCTATATAAACTGGCTCAGGCTCTGCTTTCTTAATCTCTTCTGCAGTGTCCTCAGGAACAGAGGTTTTATCCACAGCTGCTGCAAGAACAAAGAGGAGTTTCTTTCCTGCAGCTCTGTTACCACATTACCATAAAACACACATTTGCTCCTTGTGATACATCAATTCTTTACAAGGCAGAGGTGTTTGAGGAAGTACTTGAAGCAGAGATGCACCCAGAGAAAGGAAACTGGGTTTGCCTGGAGAACCTAAAGGCTCAAAACCACCTCCAACACATTTCCTCCCAGCCAAGCCCCGAGGGCCCAGCTTTGTTTTGGCATCCTGGGCATGGGTAGTGCCAACAGTGTGATTGTGACAGGCCCCTGCCACGGGTGTGGATCTTGTCCTGGTGTCTGAGGAGAGAATGTGACTTTTTAAATTTGTGGGATTCACATGTAAGATGTTACTGGCACACAGCTCTGCTGAGCTGAACCGAATTTCTGTAAGAGGAAAAAGAAATGGAAAACTTGGAAGAGAAAATAGAAATTGCAGTGAGCTGTGGAGTGATCTGTGGCTGCTTGTTTGAAACAAGGGCAGGATGTGTCTCAGTTCCTTCCCTGGGCTGGTAGCAGGGAATTATCTCGCTGATGGGCTAATTAGTTGCACCATAAACGTGCCTTTCTAAAATAATCCCTGGGCTCTGGCAGGTGACTCACCTGCCTCGGGTTCCACAGTCAAGTCAGAGGTCACGAAATTAGAGGGGAACAGCCCCACTCCTCTGTGATTTTCACCTTTCCACCAATTGGCATCACTGGGGAAACAAAGATGCATTAAAACCCCTGGGTATTAAATCAGAGACATATCTGATGTGATCCTGAGTACAGAACATGTGCAGAGATTAACACAAAGCCACGGAGAGGAGCTGGGGCACAGGGAGGGAAGGGAGGAAGAGGAATCAGGGATCAGGAATCACTGAAAATGTAACACAATTCATCAACTCTTTATATTGATTTCTTTATGGCTGTACATGTATCTATAGTTGATAACAACAATAATTACTTCAGCTATTTTTCAGTCAGTTTTACTCTTAGCAGATGTTAATCCTTGATAGCCAGAGATTTAACAAATGCTGGGAACATCTGGAATTCACTCTGTGATGCCTGTGCACATTCTTATGACACAAAACCAATCAATATTCATCTTAAAAACTACAAATGACATGAAACACCTGAGTTTCCCTGGACCAAAAAATGGCCTGAGGTCAAAACCGAGGGGTATGGAAAGAGAAAAGGAAGATAAAGGATGCAAGGGAGGCCAGAGTGATATGTTTCCATGGGGAGGGGGAAAAGCATCAGAGCAACTGCCATCCCAAAAACACAAGAGTTGTGGAATAAAGTCACCCCCAGGTGAGTGTGTTATACCTGTCATCCAAAACCAAAATAATCTCTCCACTTTTAAAGGTGAGCTCATTGTCCTCCACAGCTTCAAAGTCATAGAGGGCTCGCACCTTCCGCAGGCTCTGGGCGGGCTGGGCCGTCTCCGCGCACGGGTACAGGGCCTTGGTGTCCAGCTGCTGCTGCTGCTTCTGCTCCTGCAGGGACAGCTCGATGGCTGCAGGGGAGGGAGCACACAGGGAGGGGCCGGGGCTTGGGCCTGCACACACAGCCACGTGGCCCTCTCCCCCGACAAGGGGCCCGTGTGCCGCCTTATTCCAGCACGGCCCGCTGCGCTGCCGTGGGAACGGTGGATGGCTGGGGTGGGGAAGGGTATCTCACCCCAGTCCCTCAGGGATGAGCACAGTGACACAGGATTCCAATTCCCAGCCTGCTGGGAACTTGATTCCAATTCCATGCAGCAGGAAAGAGCCCAGCTCCCCCCTTTCCCTGCCTTCTGTGGAGCACAAATGCAAGGCAAGGCAGCGAGCAGCACTTACCTTTGGCTATATCCTCGTCCTCTTTGGTTTTACTGGCTGCTGACCCGTTCTTAGCAGCACTGCTGGAGGCCTGCAAAGGTGTGAACAGCAGCTTCAGCTCGCAAACTGAAAAGAATTCTCTGTAATTATGCATTTCTGAGGATCAGCACTAAGCTGCTCCTGCTCCGCTGCCTCACGGAATCACGATGACTTCCCACAAGGAAAAGTCACCCTCTCCAGAGCCTCAGCCAGGGTTTGCCTTCAGCAGGACAAGAAGTAAAATAAACACCGAGATTTAGTTTAAATCACTGATCTCATTTGCATGACTTAGTCATGTTTATGAAAGTGAGGCTACTCTTCTAAATGGCTCTTTCCTGCTTTGGCCTTCACCCCTCCCTTGCAGTGGGAAGGGGCTCCAGTTGGGAGCTCCCAACTTAAACACCACGAGTCCCCACACCAGCACACTGAGAGCATTCCTAGAGTTTTCATTCCCACAGGGAAGTGGAATTGGGTGCCAGTGCTCAAACCTTCCATGTTTCTACCATATGTTTTAACACACAGCCTGGATTTGGAAGTAAAAACATCTTTGTGGAGGAAGGAAAGACTGTAAAAGTCAAACCCCCCTCTGTGTTTAATGCAGAGGAAAGTAAACTTGGTGTAAGGAATATGGAATAGGAGCTGTAATTTGAATTTTCAGGGCTGATCTGCACCTGACTCATAACTGACATGAAAATACTCAGAAGCATCAAGAATAAAGGTTAGAGAAAAGCTCTCCTGGCATCATATCTGCCAGCTAGAGAAGGCACAATAAATGAAAACCAAGGGGGTTGGAGCATCCCGACCCCTGCAGAGCCAGGACAATTCCTGACAGGGCCAGGTAACTGCACACACAGGGAATGGGCACCTGGCAAAGGAAACCACAGCACAGATCCTCTTCCAAAATGCCTCCATTCCAGTGCCCTTGGTTCTGGGGGCTCTGTGAAGGAGAATGCAGGGGGGTGTGCTCCCTGTCAGCAAAATGAGAGCCAGGAAACACCAAATTCCAAGTGTAGGTGTCGAGTTGTTTCAGTTTAAGGAGGTGACAGCAAGATGAACCTCTCAAAATCACCAGAAGAAAACGAAACAACACATGGGGGCGTCATGGAATGGCCTTTAGTCTGGTCTTATTTTCTTCTTTGCATTCATAAAGAAGCAGAATGGCCTGAAGTGAAGCTCAGCCTAAGGAGGGACCCAACTGGAACCAGGATCCTGCTCTCCCTGGCTCAGAATCTCCAGATGCAGCTTCCCTTGCTCCCTGCCAGAACACTGAATCCAGCACTACCCCAAACCACCTTTTACCTGTGATCCAGCTGCAGGAAAAGTCACCCCTTCTTCCTTTAAAGACTTGATAGTTGCAGATATTAAGCTACACTGGGGGTCCTTCTGAAATTCTTCTGACCACTCCACCATGAGGGTTTTGAGCTTTTCACACACTTTTGGATGAGCCTGGAACACAAAATTGCACAGGGAGGGATGTTTGAGCCTCACAATGAACAGGAAGAGTTGCTCCCTCTCAGTAAAACTCTGGTACCAAAACCATTTTACTGTAAATATCCTTAATCACCAGTCACTGTGTTGAGTAAGAAAATTTGGGAAACAGTCTAAAACATAAAGGCTCACTGCTGAGCTCCTGGAGCATTCCAACACCACCACTCCAGTGCAGCAGAGGCTGAAGGCAGGTCAGATTTCCCTGACTCTACCACAGAATTGGGTATTTGGAATCAGGGCTCCTTCCTCCCTTATCCAAGAAATCCTCCAAGGCAAATTCCCTTGGCTTGGCTCGTACAGGCAGCTCCCCTGCCCACACTGCTGGGATCTTAAATTCACTTTTAGGTAGCTAAGGAAGGGTTAAAAGTCAAACTGTTTGACTTTTCAAATGTTAGCCACGTTTCCACCTCACTAGTTTGGGAGAAATTCAGGCTACCTACCACACTTACCCCAAATTCCTGCCCCTCTGTGTTAGTCACCCTCCATTTTACCCCAATTGCCTCTTCATTCCTGTTGTTATTCCCCTCCCAACCACACAAATCTGTCTAATGTAAGACACTGTCTTTCCCTAGCAGACAATCCCCCTTCCCCACCTTTCCTGACCCTGCAGTTCCTCCTCAGATGCCAGAACACATTTCTGCCAGCAGGGAGACTCTCACGAAGCCCTGATCTTTGAACCATGTCTGTGTCTCCCTGAATGAGCCTCTCCCCCAGGAAGGAATTATCCACAGGGCCCCCAGCTCATGGCACAGTTCCTACTCCCAGCCTGGGAGCTCAGGGCAGGGCTGGGCTGAGGTATCTGCTTGGAGTGGGGGCAAAGCAAACTCGAGTTCCTGCTCTGCCTGCAGTTCCTCTGCTCCCACATCCTCCCCCAGCCTCTGCACAAAGGCAGTGCTGGCCAAGATTCCTCATCCAAGGAATGAGCTCCCACTGGAAGCCTGGAAACATGCTGTGAGCACTGAGAGCCTTCACAAGTCTGGGCTCAGACGTGCCTTTGATTCAGAGCAAAGACACAGCCTGGTGGGCTCAGTGTCAGCACAGAGACCTTTGTTACACCTCACTGAGCCCATTCTCTCCTGCAGGGAAGGGGAAAGTCCAGTTCCATCTCATTCCCCAGGTGGGCCAGGGATGGGGTAAAGCCCCAGGAGCCCCCAACAGCTCAGAGTTGCCTCCAGCAGCCCATGGCCCGTGGGATGCCAGCTCTCCCAGGCCATCCCAGAGAAGGGCAGTGTTCTGGTTCACCCTGGGCCGTGCACAGCGAGGGAAGGGGAGCACTTGGAGACCTATTTTTCCATAGAAAGCAAGAAGCAGGAGAGCTGTGAACTCATTTTGCTTCCCAGCAATTTTATTAGTTTCCTTAATTGCTTTGCTCAACCTCTGATGATTGCAGGGCTCCCACGTAGCTGCAAACTCCTTTTTAACCCATTAACCAGTTCTGGCTCCAGCTGGAGCAGGAATTTGGGAAAAGCTGTTTGTGCTTTTCAACTCCTCACAACCTCATTTAGATCCCATCAGCTGCTGGATTCATTCAGGTCTTTCCTTCTTGGTGATTTTCTCTTTCAGGGTTCTACAGAACCTCTAGAAAACTGTCTGCAGGCTTTACCTTTTCCCTTGGGAAAATGTAATTTAACTTTCTCACAGCTTTCCCTTTCACTTCAGCCCAGAAGTTTCACACAAGGCAAGTAAACCTCTCTTCAACAAAAGCTGCATTTGCCATTATCAAATTAATCAAGCTTAGGGAGAGTCCCAGGTTTTTGTTTTAATTAAAACTGCTCATGTCATGCTGTAAAACTTCAGGGTATTACCAGCTCTCACTTCTTCAATGCATTGGTTTTTGACAGTAAAAATCCAAGTACACGAATTCCAGTGAACACACAAAGAGCAGCTCCTGCAGCTGCACCAAGACTAGAAAATGTGTATTAACTGGAACATTATTTTTGCCAATTCTCTGAAGTTACCAACAAAATGCTCTCCCAGCATTTCAGGCTCCAGGAGCTTTACCTTATTTATTATACCCCGAGCCTCGGTGGCAAAATCCCGGGAACACACCTCCAAGTGGAATATTTTCCCACAGTTGGACACACAGGCTCCTAAAAGCTGAACACAGAGAAACAGCTGTGAAAAAGCATGAAAACAGTGAAAATCATCCAGAAGAAGAGCTCAGTTCAACCGTCTAGTCCAGCACACACTCTGGGGTACTGACGTTAATAGGGGTATTAACTGATTAAATAATCTGATAAAATACAGGTATTACATGAAGAATGCCCAGTTTTTGGGAAACAGTGGGGATTTACTCACTGTAAGTGCTTGCAGGGCCACATGGGGAACCTTATGATTTACTCTCTTCATGATGGCTTTGAGGCAATCCTTGGCTCTGCCAAAGGAACAGAGAGATGGTCAGGGACACAGGGAGTGACAGCAGGAACGGGACCAGACTCTCCACATGGGGCTGTGGGACAAACCTGCCCCCAAACCTGCCCCCCTGCCAGGCTGGGGGGACAAAGGGACTGACCAGCCCCCCTCCTGCCCTGCAGGCAGGGTCACCACAGCTGGGACTGGGTCTGACAGGGACAAGGGGAAAAAAGGGTTCAATAAATGGCCATTTGATGGCCAAGGCAAAGGATTTCATTTCCAAGCTGTGCTGCTGCAGCTCTTGGATCCCCTTCTCCAGAGCCTGAGGACACAAAGGGTTTGGAATCTCTTCCAGTGCAATCTGAGGTGGGTAAGGAATAATAAATAGCATTTTAAATGTTTCTGTTCTGGAGTTTCACCCCCTAAACAAGCATTAATGGCAGCAGGGGCTGCACAGGCTCAGGCAGATGAAGAGCTTCATTAACATTCATATTTTGACCCCCCAGAAACATGAAATCCCCATGAAAAAGCTGATGCAGTGTTTTTAGAAGTAATATCACCTGAGCCGCTGGATGAGCAAAGTATAAAACAGCCTCTGTGCCACAAAAATATACTCCTATTCTTAATATTTTTATCCTAATTCATGTACAAACAATCCAAGAAAGTTGATTTGAAGTGACACGTTTATTTAGGGTAGGCAGCAATATGCATTATTTTCATATATAATTATTTCCATGATACAATTATTAGTTATCATCTTAGTGATGGGCAGGAGGGATGAGAAATACCCAAAACTGAATCAATTTTAAAATTCTGAATTTAGGATTTTATTTTCCGGTTAAAAATTGCATCTATAAGATTTAATTGTGTATTTTTATGTAGCTATATTTTTGCATGTATAATTAAAAACCAACCCACTGATTTCTTTTACAATCTGCCTTCTCCAAAACCAGATTTAAAACAGTTTCCTCTAAAAAAATGACACTAAAAAAATCAGTTTCTAGTGAAGGGCTTAAGGGACATTTATTTTCTTCAGGACTAAAGATCCCAGACTGAGCAGGTTTGCTGTTTCCCCTTGTGGGAGGTAATTAATTAGAAACAAACAAAGAAAACAACAGAACAACTAAAAAAACACCCCAATTTTCTCAGGGTAATAATCTTAACTGGTAAATGTAAGTGCCAGATGAATTTCCAACTCACCCATTAGGAGTGCTCCCCACTTTGTCACATATATCCATAATAAGCCCCCAGTCCTCACTGGTGTTGTATTCATTTGTAGCTTTCTCTGGAAAGAAAAACAACATTTATTAAGTGTAACATCCTAGACAACTGTCCTATCGAGGCAGTTGGCATTTCCTGGAATCAGGGAATGCCCCCCTGGTGGTTGTGTGGGAGGCACAGGGTCACTTCAGGCTGCCACAAAAGACCTGGAAGTGCTTCCCACGGAAGTTTTCCTGCATCCTTAGTGGAATTCACGCCCAGCTTTGCCTGCCCTGACTGAAATTCCAACTCTCCCACTGGTTACAGGAAGGGTTGATGTTTTCAGGCTTCACCAGGGAGTTTCCACCTCAGAGCTGTGGGATCACTGAGGGTGGGGGAGAATNAGCCCCCCCAGCTCCCTCAGCCCCTCCTGCTGCTCCAGCCCCTTCCCCAACCCCTCCCTGCTCCAAACTCTCCCCTCTCTGGAGACTCCCTTCCCTCCCAGCACAACAAGCTGAACACCACCTGCTTTCCTGCCTGACCCAAAGCATCCTGAAGGATAACTCCTGCCCGGATGCTCAGACATGGGCTCTGATCCGAAGGAACAGATGTGGGAGGGATGCATCTTCCAAGATTTTCAGTGCTAAACTGTCCACACTGACTGCTCCTCTGCATCCCTCCAGTTAAGGAAGGAATGCTAGAGTGGAGTTTACTTTTACAGAAACAACAGTAAAAGCACAACATGCCGCTCGGTGTATTTTTAAAATCCATGAAGAACAAAGCCACAATTAATTATTTTTAAGTGGGTGAGCTCCCTGAGCTGATCTGCAGCTGCAGGAGGAACTGTGCCAGCCCAGGAGGGGAGGGAGCCCCCAGCTGAGCAGCTGGGAAGGGGCTGGGAATTGTTTGCTGCTGTTCCTGCCAAGAGAAGCTCTTGTGGAGCTCCTGCCTCCAAACACTCGGCTGGGAAAGCAGGGAATGTTGCTCAGGATCACCCCTCTGACACACAGCAGCCAAACCCAAGCTGAATGCCATGGAAACCAGGAATGGTTTGGATTGGAAGGGACCCCAAAGCCCACCCAGTGCCACCCCCTGCCATGGGCAGGGACACCTCCCACCAGCCCAGGCTGCTCCAAGCCCCATCCAACCTGCCCTTGGACACTCCCAGGGATTGATCCAGGGGCAGCCACAGCTTCTCTGCCCACCCTGTGCCAGCAATCCCTTCCCAATGTCCCCCCTATCCTTGCCCTCTGGCAGTGGGAAGCCATTCCCTGTGTCCTGTCCCTCCCTGCCCTGTCCCCAGTCCCTCCCCAGCTCTCCTGGAGCCCCTTCAGGCCCTGGGAGGGGCTCTCAGGTGTCCCTGGAGCCTTCCCTTCCCCAGGATCAACAAAGTCCTCATCCCTTCCCCTCAGGCAGGAGCTCCAGCCCTCCATCCCAGCTAACTGCACTATTCCTTTTCCCTTTTCTCCCAAGCAAGGGGTGGGTAACACACAGAGATAACCCCAAAGAACCCACAGAGCACGTGGCAACCCTCAACCCCCCGTTTCCCTATTTCCCAACACCAGGAGCTCACTCCGGGCTGGTGGCCGGTGCTCCAGGGATGGAAACACCACACTGAAAGTCACCCAGTCACATAATAAACACATAAAATAAAATGTATCTCATAATGTAATTAAAAACAGAAGGCTGTGAGATGCTAAAATATAACTGAGGTTTGGCTGGGGGAGCAGATCAATAATAACCTCAAAAATGAGAGAGAAATGCCATAAAAGTGCAGGCTCAGTTTAGGGATTTCATCAGCCAAGCCCAGGGAAAGCCACGGATAAAAACTGGAATATATTGTCCTACACTTCAAGGGGGAAAGAAACACCAAAGCAACCCCCAAAACAGCCCAGTTAGCTTTCCCTCAAATATTTGCAAGATCTTGGGTGAAAGGGTGAGGACAAGAATTATTCCAGACTGAGAAACGAAGGGGAAACGTGGAGAATTTTAACAAAAAGCACCAACATCTCACAAGGAGTGATCCAGAATTGCTCAGGTCACAGGGAACATTCCAGAGCATGGCCCGTGACCCACAGCTCCTGATCACTCCACAATTAATGCCAAGCTCTCTGACGAGGGGCATTTGTGCTCTGAGCGCCTCGAAAATCACTGTGGAAATCATATTAATATATCCTGGCTCAACCTGACAGCAGGGGAGGGCTTTATAGGGAAGCTGGGAGGTGAAAGGAATGGAAAATCAAAGAAAAAAAAAATA
>VXBX01000779.1:105020-119299 GCA_013400415.1 Scytalopus superciliaris | reverse complement strand
TAATTAAATTTTTTTGTGACTAGGTTACCAGGAAACTGACAGCTAATCCCTCCTTTTATTGGCAACAAAAAGACAACATTTTAGGCACTCAAAAAGGGTCAAAACTTCTCTTTTCCATATATAGTCATAACATGCAAGATGGGTAATTCAAACTCAGATGGCAGATAACACAAGTGAACTCTGAATCCAAAAGATGTGTGATGAAGTTTGAGGAAGGACAGATGAAATTTCAGTCACTAAAAGGAATTACTGCATAAAAAGTTCTTCTTTCTGTGCTTCGTTTGCTTCTAGCACAGACTGAGGCAGTTTAAGTATCAAAACTACTCTGCACCAGGATGAAAATGAAAGAGCCCTACAGACTCATCAAAATAAGAAAGTTAAAATAAACACATTCTGACTCCAATGAGCTCAATGAAATAATTTTATCCAAATGCTTCAGTGAGCAAAAGTAAACTGAGGCAAAACGGAGAAGGATGCTTAGAGAGCCATGAGACTCAAACATTTTGCCTGAAGACAGTTTTCGTTGAAGCACATCTCACCTAATGCTCTCCCACACCCCTGTGGTTGTGAACCCTTTGGTACCACTGTGTCCAAGAAGTTGTTGTTGCCTGACTTCTGGAAGTGCTTGAGACCAGGCTGGATGCAATCTGGTCTAGTGGAAGGTGTCCCTGCCCATGACAGGGGGCTGGAAAGAGATGGTATTTACGGTCCCTTACAACCCAAACAATTTTGAGATTCTATGAATCTAAGATCATCCCTCAAAAACTCCAGTGTGTCAAAGGCAGAGGAGGGGAGGGACCAAAAACACTGTCTGTGACGTGGTTTTCTTCAAAGTCACTACAATGTTCAGATGAACCCTGTACATGCAGTCTGGCAAAAATATTCCTCTGATTTTTTCCCTTTCTACCACAGTAATTATCAATCTGCCTAATAAAAAATTCATCCTGATCCCAAATGCAGTCAGAGGTTGAACAGATGAGCTGGATATAACTTGCAGGACCACTGCTCATTTATGAAACACTTGATAAATTAAATACAAAAACACAGAACAGACTGGTCTGTTGTGTCTTTTACAGAGACTGGAAATACTTAATCTTTGTGGACCAGTTCAGGTCTCAAGACTGAAGTCAGTATTGACTAACACAAAGTCCATCTTTTTTCACCTTCATTTTGGGATATCATCACAGCAAACGTCTGCAGCTGCCTGGCACTAGTCCTGTATTGTTTAACCAACCATTCTATGAATTTATCAAACTCCTCTTACATTTCAATAGTGTTTTGACAGTCATTTCACAACTAAATGCCTCTCTGGAAAATCAAAAAAACCAAAATAAGCAACCACCCTACACACCCTGTTTTTCATTTCCAGTCTCAGTCATTTAATAATGACCAATTTATACCTAGTGGATGTTGCAAGGATTATCCTGGAACTTAAATAATTCCTCCTCTTTCATGGCATTTATCCTCTGAATGTATTTATAAAGATTAACATATATCCCCTTCTCAACCTTTATTTTGCTAGGACAAGTGAACCATACTCTTTTAATCTGCTCTCATAATACAGATTCTCCTAATCATCCTAGCAGCAATTCTCTACACCTGTTTCACAGTTTAAATTAATCTTTTTTGAACATGGGTGACCAGAACAACATACATTTTTTTCGTTACTTTACATTGAGACCTCAATCTTTAGATTTTAAAACATCTTTTCTATTGTGTATGAGGCTCACATATGCTTTTTTAATATATATTTGGTATGGTGCAGCTATTTAGCTAGATTAAATGTCTGCATATTTGTGACAATACCTGCATAGTCATATAGACTGGGTCACCATTTAGCACAGAAAACTGACCAAGGGAAGGAAGATCTGCTTGCTTTCTTCTCTATTTAACATCAGCTGGAGATAAAAAAATGCTTCAGGGTTTAAAGAAGAACATGGCTGTGAATAGTTTGGGGTTTGAGAGGCAAATTCACAGAACTGAAAACACATAACCCTGTCACACAGTATCCATGATGAGTGCTCTGCCACAGAGAGGGGAACATGCCTAAAATCAAATCCATCCTGGAAAAATTAAATCAAGAGTCTCTTCAACTGGTGCAGAACCAACACTAAAAGACCTGTGATTTCTAGACAAAAAGAGCTGATGGGGAAGGACAGTTGGAAAGATGAGGGTACTGGCATAACGGTGAGACATCACACACCATTAACTTGATGATCTTTCAGTCCCTTCCAACCCCAGCCTCAGACCCGTGGCTGGTTGGGCACTAACAAAAACAGAAACGATGTGGTCTGATGATGAGTCCCAGGGCTGGGGGGATGCTGAGAAAGCAGTACTGGACTTGGATCCCCCACAGGTCTTCAACAAGCATCCCTACTACTTGCTGTTTGTAAGTCCAAAACTCCCATGAACCCTCATTACCATTTGGACACACATCTTTTCCACAGTAAAGCAGAACAGACTCCTACCTTAAAAGCACTTCTGGCACGTTTATGTTGGGATTTTCATATTTTTAAATGTATGCTATCTGAATTATTTAACGGAAAGAAAAGGAGGATTATTTCATCTGGGAGTCACAACTGAGCAGGGGGAATGTCCAAAATATAAAATATTAAGTATATGCAAATGCAAAAGCAAAAAAAAACAAAACAAAACAAAAAAACAAAAACAAAAAAACCCTAACCGGATTAAAACACTCCTTGCACAACAACGAAACTATCTGTGATTTGGCAAAATTAAAAATCATTTAACTTCATCTCATTTGGTTATGTATAAATAAAACATCTGTATGAAGCTGTTCTCACACATTACATAAAGGTCATCTCCACAGGACTGGAGAGCTACATTTCAAGTTTCCTCTTCAAACTGTGATTTTATGTATCCCATTGTGTAATTCTGTTCTCTTATTCTCTAAAATTCCTATAGAACATTTTCATATCTTCTCCACTGGCACTTCCATCTGACGGTACCTCTGACTGTAACTGGAATGGGTTGTCTGCAATCTAGCCCACAACAGTGCTCGAAGCAGATCCAACCCACTCACAGTTTTAGTTTCACACTTAGCAACAATTTGCAAAGGGACCTATTCCACCACTCTTTTAAAAGGTCCTGCTTGTTTGGGTTTTGGTTCTTTTGGTTTTTATTCCTCCAAATACTGCATACAAAAAAGTGTGGCTTTTTCCAAAGGTATTGCCATTCTTCCATGACTGGCAACAGATTCCTCCATTACCCTAAAAATGATTTCTGAGCACATTTTGCATTGTTAGTGAAGAATCTCTAAAAACTGATATATCCCTTCCTACTCTTTACATTTTTTTGCAATTTTTAGCACATCACCTACTTTCTTTTCCATTGTATTACAACAAGTACCCAGAATACTTAAACAATAAGGTTAGTCACTGCCTCATGTAGCAACTAAGAAATAATATGCCCAACACAACTGCCTCCCTCTCTGTTACAATTCTGTAAGCATGAAATCCCTTTAAAGAAAAAAACCAAAGAAAGCCACCTTCACTTCTATGCAATATTCATGAATTCCATAATAAAAAAATATGGAATTGTTCAATCTTTGAAGGGCAGTATTTTGAAATGCAAAATCCAGCAGGGACAGCCTTGTCTATAAAAACCATCTTTCACACATGCAAAGGATTTACGTCTGTACCTTTGTATGGATTGGAAGGGAATTTTGTGTCACTTCTTTCCACCCATGCTAACATTGTACTCCCACCAAGCGCCAAGTGCCCTCAGCTCCCACTGACTGCAGTGAAAATGAGGGTATTTAGCACTTTGCTGGATCCTACCATTAATCAATAACCTTTTTCCACTTTGAACAGAAGAGGAAAAAAAAAACCAAAACCACCCTCAGCTTTAAGTCTGCCGTGACAATTTTAACCAATTAAACTTAAAATACACTGATTCCTATTAAAACAATTTGATGCAAGCTCTGACAGTATTTCATGTGTGAACCATCCTGTACAGGGGCTGATATTTAACCTGATCCCAGCCCTCAGGAGAAAGACTTTGTTGTGAAAGAAGACAAAGAACAGAGAAGAAGTGAGGTAGGAGCGTGGAGAAAGCCCAAAGAGGCTTGAGTTGACTGTGCTTTTAAGAATGTAACATTAAATCATATTAATTCATTCAAAAATGTTACTACTCTGGAAATTGAAGTAAAATATATTATTGTTTGAATTCAGAGTAAGTACAGTTGAATGACTGTATTCCAGATTAATCCCCAGAAGACCAAAGACTGCCATCCACACCAGTTGCTGATGAAGGTGTCATTTTCATCTCTTCTCCCATGACATCTCTCAACTCCAAATGCCCACACTTATTACAGCAAGGTAGGCTATTCTCTTCCCAAGTTGCAGAGGAATTATTATGCATGGAAGTGCATAATAATCCAGTCCAGTCGTGACTCCACCACTGACTTCCCACATGAATATGCACGAATCAATTAAACCTCTGAATGCATCAATTTCCTTCTCGAGTAGTAATGATAATAATAATAATAGCTGCCCATTGTATAGGGCACTGCATGTAATATTTTTAATGCCTGCTAATGAAATGTGCTATTAATTATTAGGATGTGGTTTGTTTTTCAAAGCCAAGTTACCAGTGTGTCTCAACTTTGTATTCAAAGTGATACAATGTGAATAGTCCTAAAAAATTGCCTATGGGAAAGTATTATGGAAAAGCCTCCTTAAAAAGTAAATGGCATTTAAATCAGTATGAGAAGTTTTAGCTCTTACCAGCTCTGCTGCAGAGAAATTTGCAGCTAAGGGGTTAATCAGATTAGATGGGAGTGGTTATAGGCTCAGTGCCACAGGTTTTGCCCTTTGTGGCTTCTCACATCCCAGACTTGGAAAATATGAGCTGTGATACTGAGAAAGGTAAGAAGCCAGCACAGCCCCATAGTGATAAATGAGTTTGCATCATCTGTCATTAGAACTTCCTGCCAACAGGGTCATTCCCTATTAAATTACCACTTGTCAATGTTTAAAATACTGATTGATAAATGACTGTGCCAAAACTGATAACACGACAGCTTTTATTTTCTAATATTCTTGGTTACCACATTCTGCTACTTCAAGATACAGATATAGTAGTGGGTTTTTTTTTTTTCAAGTACTTTAGTGAAAGACAATTTAATCTAATACAAAACTAACAGGTACTGTATAATGATTGGTCCTGATATACATTACATACTATTCTTCTTGCCAAAATAAACCTACTGGTGATTTAGCGATACGGGTAGATCCAAGTTTCACATTTCATCAAATGCTAGTAATCTGTTTTATCAATATAAACTGCATTTTAATGAAAAAATTCTTTTCTTCAGTACACTTCACTTTTAATTCCCCAGAGTATGATAATTCGTTCACGCTGTAGAACAAGAATGTTTTACAAGACCTTAACTCTCCAGAGAAATTTCTCTGTAAATACAAAAAGCAAGTTTTATGGGAATGTGGTGTATGCAACATGAGCAGTACCCAACATAATAAAAAACTAGGTTGCACAGAGAATTCTGCTTAAGTATCCTTGTGAGCTATTGTGAGCCTAAATGGTTATTATGATAGTGTTTAGTGGAATACCTATACGACAGATAAAAGAGAGTCAGTAAAACTATTTTTGTCCCTGAATAGATAAAAAGAAATTACTTTTTAGCAAGTTTTGCAGAATGAATACATCCCAGCAGACTTTTCAGCCAGGCCCTTCTCTGGGAGGACATTCTCAGTCTGCTGCTGCTGGAGGGGTCTGGGGATAAATATTCTGGGGGTTAAACCGGCCTGGAAGACCAAGCTAAGGCAACAGCCACTGTTTGATGATCCAGAGGGAGAACAGAAACTCCTATGTGACCTCCAAGGCCACGTGTGGAAGAAGCACCACACAAGAAAGCACCTCTGAATATGGATGTTTGAGACATCCTTCATTCGACCACCTAAAGCCTCACTGCAGGCGCAGCTTCCTGCAGTCAGCACCTGTGCCAGAGGTGCAGGAGGTGACCAACATGCTGCCAAAGTCTGCAGAATGGAAAGACTCCATTTCATTCCCCTACAATGCACTTTCCTCCCAGTAGGTGCCCCAGATCCTCAGGGCATCCCTCGTGCCCGCCCACCGTATAACTCTTGACGTGCCCACACCAACCCTCAAATCCCACTTGCTTATTGACATCTATGTTTTTCCAGCAAAGCAAATCTAAGTTCATCTCTCAAATCTGATTCAATGATACAATTATTGGGTTTTTTTTTATTTTCCCAAAACAGGCTCCCCACATGTGCAAGTCACATTTCTGTACAAGAAATACTGTCAGCACCTTCTAAAATCTTCTTTTCAGTCAGGAACTCCCTTGACTGGCCCTTGAATAC
The DNA here is from genome assembly GCA_013400415.1 of Scytalopus superciliaris. Taxonomy (NCBI): domain Eukaryota; kingdom Metazoa; phylum Chordata; class Aves; order Passeriformes; family Rhinocryptidae; genus Scytalopus; species Scytalopus superciliaris. The sequence continues at coordinate 112,934 of VXBX01000779.1, read as the reverse complement.
TCTTCTAATTTGGAAAATTCTGTCTCTCACACACTACAATTGAAAAAAAAATAAAACCAGACCATTTAAAGTGTCCTGTTAACTGCACTAAGTTATAAAAGCAAATGAAGAAGCAAGTCTAAAATCTGTAATACTACTTCAAAGTGTGTAATGCAGATAGTACAAGTTACCTACCAGCAAGTTCCACTTTTTAAAAAAAAGCTATTTTTAATTTTTTGCTGCAATCCTCATTCTCTCATGTTTCTTTTACATTACTCCATCTTAGTCCAATGTGAATTTTGAGCTCTTAGGAACATTACTTCATTCTTGCTTATAAAAAAAATTCTTCCTTTTCTACCACAACATGATGATAATAATAAAGATATGCTACAAACAGCAGAATAGTAATAATAACCAAAACCTAAATTACAATTTTCATTGGAATGAATTCCAAGGAGTACACAATCTGACCCCACTTTGCTGACTGTCACAGGCAATATGAATGCAGATAGGAAGAGAGAATTCATACAAAATCATAGAATCACAAAATGGTTTGGGTTGGAAAGGACCTTAAAGACCATCTAGTTCCAAGCCCCTGCCACGGACAGGGACATCATCCACTAGATAGTGGATACCCAAATGCTAACCAAGACCTTGCAGAAATGTTCCAGAGGGCTCTGCTGGCGTATGGAGAAGTGAGTACCAAAGATAACATCAGTCAAAAGGGAATTTTCTTCCTAGACCATCATTTTCCAGTGCAAAAGTGGAAACAGATTACATCAAAATAGACTCTATTGGTTGCACAATGAAAAAAAACCAGGATTTTATGTTACAAAAGAAAATATACTAAAATTAAGCCATGTCAACATAAGTGTGAATGATGATGTATTTAACTCACTGTGCTATAAAACTCCAGTCTGACACACAGCACATGTGGCACAGTAGATCAGCCACTGGTCTCCATCCCTTGCAATACCACTGCACTGTGGAGGGACAACCTTATCTTGGAGAGGTTTTCTGTCTCCAAGCTTAGAAATACCTTGATATTTATTTCTACATAATATACTTCACCAGAATGTAAAAAGGGCAGAGTTTAAGTCAGAAATTATATGGGGTGAGTATATACAGAGTGGCTGTGGCACCACAGGATGCAATATAGAGCTGGTTGTTGTCAGAACCAGAAAACAGGAGGATTAAGACAGTAAATATCTTATTCTGCTAAATCCTGAAATCCTTTCATCTCTTCTCATTGTCAGATAAGGACCACAGTCTGGTGGTTTGCTCTGGGAACACCAATATGTGCCCTTATGACAAATATGTATTAAAAAGAAGATTCTTTGTAAAAAAAGCATCAATAACTTCCTCTCAGAAACAGAAAAGCAGTGGTTAGATGTCCATTTGAAATATTTAAATACACATTACATGTGTATAGAGGTACCTCTAAGAGCATTCATAAGTGTTTCCTGTGGTATCCATCATTACACCTCCTTTCTTAAGTCATCATTTACTATACTGTCTGTGCTGTTTGTGTTGCCCTTCACCTACAGTAATTACATTAAAAGGTAGATGTTTTACAGGATTAACTCCTTGACACGATCCTTTATTACACTGTCTTTGATCAAGGGTCAGATATATTTTATTTTGCCCTACAACTGCAATATTAATCTAAAATAATCTAAAAAATCTCACCATCACATGCATGAGGATGATTTCTTAGATCACCGCTCTCTCCCAAATCCAAATGTAGATTATGTTTCAGACACAAACACACCCTGAGACATTCACACGCAAAATAAAAGAGGTCAAAATAAAAAAAAAAAAAAAATTAAAAAAACCCACCCTGGTTATTTTGCCTTCAGAATTTTTAAATATTTTCCCAACATCTCAGCAAAATTATGCATTTTAAAAAGACTGCAGGCACTGAAATGATTGTCAGTCATGCAAATAATCACTTACTTACACTGTATGAGTTTGGTTTGGATAAAGCAAATTACCATTTGAAAATAACTTGAAAAACACTCTGGGCTAAGAGCTTGCTTTATAAATTTTAGCTTGGCCACAATTTTTCTTAACCTTTTTCTCCTCAATCTCCATTCAGTCACTACACTAATACAATCTAAATTAAAAAAAACAGCACTGAATTGCCACAGGTGCATTCAACTTTATGTAAAACATGTAAAGAAATAGTAAATAGTGGCTGCAACTGAAGGACAAAGCCCAAAGAACTTCAGAGTTAGGCAGAGCAGCCATTTCTCCTACTCTTTTTTCCCTGGGATGGTATTGGCCTTTGTCTAAACACCTCAGATCTTACATCTAGAATTAGTTGCTGAATACAATATATATTAGAAATAATAAAGCTGACATTAATCTGTGTTTCTAATTACTCTGCTGTGAAAGTTTTACACTCACACAGTTGTTTATGAACACCTTGATTTTGTCCATCCTGTTGATAAGAGGTTTTTGATGTAAGTTCAGCAACCACAATAGAAGCAGGGAAGGCGTCCTGCTTTGTGAGATGGGATTTAACCAAGAGCAGGACACTAGAAAAGAACAGAGGAAGATGTGAGATCTTCCCACTGCAGCAGTTTGGGTAGCAGGCTAATGATTTTACCCACCTAATCACCTTCTGCTTTGGACAAACGATCACTGTGTGTATGACTTCAGCCTAATTTGTCAGATCTCGTCTGACCCCATCTGCCAGGGCTGACAAGTCCAAAAGAGCTGATTTAATATATGAGACAGGGTTATCATAACTTCATCTCCAAAACTAGGCTTTGACCACATGACTGCCTAAGGTATGCCAAAACCACGAGACCTCTGAAATTGGCTCGATATCAAATATGCTGAGCACCCACAGCATTCTCTCACACTTGAAAAATCTGGTCTCTCACAAGGAATATTAGATCCTCAAAGATACACAGGTACTGACCTTCACTGCCAGCCAAGTCGCTCAGGAACACTGGAGGATTTTAACCCACTTCTCAAAAGTAGAGGTTTAGATGTTGACTTCTAAATTATTTGCATCAATATTTTAGAATACAAAGTTTTCTAAGATACTGAAACTCAAATCTTGCAGTGTGAACCTCAATGAGTGCATGACAGCTCCTGCACTAAAAATTTCTCTACTTCAAACTACCACAAATGTATATTTAGCCTTTGAAATAACTCTAAGTACTGACTGGTCAGGGACAATGATCTCAAGTGCGGCTAGAACTTACTATCACATCAAAAGCCAGGCTCCTGCAAAGTCATTACAGTTCTTTCCATCTTTATTTCAGTAAAAAAAAACGTACCCAGCACAGTGTTGGTTGTAAGAGTATAATCAAATTGCAGAATCACACTCTATTTAGTACCAGTCCCATTGAAGCAAAGTTCCTGTTCGGTGGGAGGAGAGTCCCTTATATGAGGAAAAACAATTGTACCAGGTTTAATCAAAAGTGAAAAGGATCCAGAGAATGTTCCCTTTGAGCCACATAACCCACTGCTAATTTCAAGATGGGCTCTGAAACGAGGGTAATAAAAAATGTCCTTCAGAGTAACTGAGGAGGAGTGAAGAGCAACTCCGGCTGCAGCTAATGCCAACATCTGCAAGTCTGCTCCCTGCCACAGGAATGCTTTCTGCCTACCTGGAAAGCCATAAATGAGGTAGGGAAGGGAGGAGGGAATAAAATCCCACCGCAATACACCAAGGGAAATATCACTCCTTGGCTACAGACTTATCATTTTTACTGTTCTCCAGAATTTCTCTCTCCTCCTTGACCTCCCCTGCACAAATATATACAGAGCCGAGGAGCAGCAACCACTTAAAGACTAAAACAAGTGGGAAATCACTAAAACAAGTGGGAAATCACTCATCCTGAACGATGTAAGTTTGCATGGCAGGCACTGAGGACAGGCTTGGCTGACTGAATAGCCTCTGATTATTGAAATACATTTATCAATTAGGGGATTTTGCATATTATCAAACTCTTTCATTAACGATGCTTTAGCTGATTAGTTAGAACGTCACCATAAATACAGAGTTTTGACAGGCTGGAGGCAATTTATGACGTGGAAAATGTACTGACCTGCTCACATCAGGAAACCTGACTGGAAAATAAAGAACTTGGCACTTCGGTCTGATTATTTTTTCCAAATCCTTCGGTCTGTGGTCAGGAATCAGCTTCATAAATTTTCCAATGGACGTAAGAAATGATTCCATATTAAAAGCGGAGTTGAACACCACAACATCAGCAACCAAACTGCAAAAAAGTGGTGAAGATTAGTGAACATGCTGCCACAAAAGGAACTGAATTATTTTACGTGCAGTGAAAATAGGATATATGTTCTCAAAAACAAGCAAAAGGTGCAAGGGAATGCTAATCAAAAACAGCCTTTTCATGTGAATTAGGAGTAACATATGTACCTTAATCAGAAATGTCTTAATTCCTGTCTATTCACCCTTTGAAAAAATGTTTAAGGTTTTTAAACTAGTAATAAATTACTATTACTAATATAAAGGAGAACACCCTGTTCTAGCTGTTCATAAAATGGGAAGAATAGTATTACTATTCTATCTCTTAAAAGCGTTGTGAATAGGTAAGGTCCTTTGTAATCCAACTTTTGTATAATTAAACTCAGAAGAAAATGAAAATTCCTTAGAAATATTTCTTTGTATTGAAGGACAACTTACCTTTGGTTAACCTACCTTCAACTGCCCATGTGTGCCAGGTAGCAGGACACTAGAGAAATGGAATGTTATTCTAACCTATGTGAATTAATCCCAATTAAATGCATATTCATCATATATATATAAAAAACTTAAAATGCATAGTATACAGTAACAAAAAACCAACCAAACAAAAAAACCACCAAAAAACAAAAATGGGCATATTAATGTAATGTTTTGGTTTGACTGCTGTATCTTAAAATCAACCAGATCAATAATTTTAAGATGTAGTTGAATGAAAATGTAGGTCTTATTTCTTCACTTAGAGTCAGTCTGGAGAAAACAAAAAGCTACCAAAAACCTGAAATATCTGGAAGTTTATTCTGGCAGAGCTACACCAACACACACACAACACTAACGGACCTAAGAAATGCTTTATGGCCAGTTGGTTTTCTCAATATGTTATATATTGTAAAACAGACCTGTGGGTCATAAGATACATTGAGGACATGTGTTCATAAGTCACCAGGCTGGTGAAAAGTATATTTGAGGTGAGAGGCTGTCATTCATCCTCACTGCATCTCTCTGCTGTCTGGTCAAGAAAGAGAACTGACACTGCTCACCAAAGCAGCGGGAGTCAGCAAGGAAGAGCAAAAAAAGCCCAACATTAGAGAGAGAAATAATCCTTTTCAAGCAGGCTGTGGGAGCTGAAACACTTTCTGGCATCCCACCCTCTTCCCCACCTATGGTGTTTAACCCATTAGTGGCCTTAGTTTTGTACAAAAGTCATCTTTTCTGCCCTGATTTATAGATGACATGAGGCAGTGCAGAAGCCTGACATGTTTCTTTGCTGTTCTCTGACATGTAGCAAAGGCTAAAACACCATCATCTCGGCTTTTCTTGTGCATAAAGTCTTGTCTGCCCTAATGTTTTCCTTCAGGCTCTGCAAATCAGTGGCAAATTGGAAAGATTAACTCTCTAGAAACATCAGGGACAAAAAAAAAAAAAGAATTCTCTTTCTTCATGATCCAAAGCCTCGTGATCTTAATGATCACCAACCTGAAGATTCAAAGTTCTGTAATTTTAATTGTCTACAAAACCTCTGCACAATACTGGAAAGATACATTTTCCCGTTCTGTCAGATATGGGAGATGGGAAGAGGGCATCTCTTTGCACATGACCGCTGTGGAGTAGTGAACACCACAGAGGAGGTGGCTTCTATCCACTCTTAAACTGGGGTTTCTGCAGCAACAGAAATGGGAGACGAATATTAAACATAGAAAAGCTATTGGAGGCTACAGGAGCCAGAATGGAGCATCTATTGCTCCATCCCTGAAGGTGTTCCAGTCCAGGTTGTACAGGGCTTGGTCCAGTGGAAGGTGTCTCTGCCCATGGCAGGGGGATGGAACAAGATGAGCATAAGGGTCCCTTCCAAGCCAAGCCATTCTGTGATCTGTGAAAGTTACCTTTTTTTTCTAATACAAGAATATACCTAAAAATGCATATTTTGAGGATAAATGTTTGCTACTTTACAACAGATGTATGAAAAGCAACCACCATAATAAAGCAAAATATATATACAAAAAAAATTTCTTTGCCTGGTACCAAAAAACCACTTCTTTTTGTTAGAACATGGCTGAAAATGGCTGCTACTGTTTTCAAAAGATCTTTCCCATCTTTACAGCTCAGTAAGTGAATTGTTGCAAACACTGTGGCAGAAGTGGCTGTAGAATGGCCAGAGCACACACAGATCATTATTTGTGATATTTCAACATCAACTGGTTCAGATTATAAAGATGCAAAGGCTTAACTTGAACTTAAAATGCTCAATCCCTATTCTTAATAATTCTCTTACCAACAGAGAGGTGAGAAAGATCATGGAAATAAATTTATTTGAGTTTAAAACAAGTGAGTTTTGCTGTTTCACTTAGGTCTGTGCAGTGCCTAACCACAAAGCTTTTCAGTGGTGCTGTTATTAACTTCTTTCATTAACTCAGATTCGAGAAATACATTTGTTTTTAGCAACAATAAAGGACCGCAGCCTTTAAAACGTCTGGGTATTTTAGCACTGCACAATTTGTGAATACTAGATGAAAGAAATATAAGGATTTATCTGGTATGTTTACTGCCCTCTCTTCACATGAAAAGTGCCGCAGTACGTTTTAATTTCTGTTTATTTCCCTAAAACCCTCTCTGTAATTTCAGCTGGATGCAGTAAAAGCTATGGCCAAGCAAAAGCTGAGTAGCTGCAGCTCTGTGAAGCATCCGTGAAACAAAGCATCACTCACAGCCAAGACTCAGCTCAAAATCCCCACCAACATTGGGCACACCATGGTAGGGTGGGTGGACTTTATAGAGTAAACTGAGATGCGTTTTGAGAGCAGATTGTTTCTGTCACAGTGTTTTTATCAACCTCTCCCCAGGACTCTGTTGGTACCTCAGTCTGGTACAGGGTCATTGTTTGCAGACACATAGAATGCTTTGGGTTGGAAGGAACCTTAAAGACCATCCAATTCCAATCCCCTGCCATGGGCAGGGACACCTTCCACCACACCAGGATTGCTCCAAGCCCCGTCCAACCCAGCCTTGGACACTTCCAGGGACCCAGGGGCAGCCACTGCTTCTCTGCCCACCCTGTGCCAGGGCCTCATCACCTGCACAGGGAAAAATTTCTTCCTAATATTTAATTTAAACCTACTCTTCTAGTTTGAAGCCATTTCTTTTGTTCTGTCATTACAGGTCCTTATAAAACACTAATATAAAATAATTAATTTAAAAAAATTATATGAGGAAGGACTCTTTGGGGTTATGAGGCTGCAGACAGAAGGACACCTTAAATAACATGGAGTGGCACAAGCAACACCTACCATGAAAGAACCTGGTTGTATCCATACTGAAAATCCCTTTCCTTGCATTTCTGGACAGGATATGCCAATTGGTTCTCATGGAAGTAGAGGACCTTTTTCAATTTGCCAAGGTCAGGGCGGAGGGCAGTGAGTTCAGCCAGGTTAAGCACTGAGCTTGCAAAGAGGATCCTGGAAAACAAGGAGAGCAGTGTTTCCTGTTGGTGAGTATGCTCGCAGGGGTCACCCCTTCCCCTTCCCTCCTCTTTCCCCCCCCCAAGAAAAACATAACCCCTATAGGGACACATCAATAGCTAAGCCTTAATACCATGTAGCAGCATTCGAAGTTTTGATCTCTTAAAAAGCAGCTGCTAAGAACCCAACTAGAAAAGCACCGAATCTCATTGGTCTTCCCAGCTCGGTTACAGAGAGATGCAAAATAAA